>JXSR01S034669.1:292154-318677 GCA_000969725.1 Ophiothrix spiculata
CTTTCCCGTTTCATGTGTAGGCAAAATCACTGCTTTTTGCTATTTTTTACCAAATATGGTCATTTTTGAACCAAACCAATAGCATAAACAGATTCCTTGTCAAATTTCTTTTCTAGAAATGTATACTTTTTTATACTGTAACTTAATATTTTTAGACTTATAAGCCAAAAAAGAAAGTCAAAATAAAAGCCTTAACAGACCCCTTAAGAGGATCCCGATTAAGCAGTGTCGACTGTGTATCAATAAAATTTAAACAGAAATAAAAAAGGAATAAATATTCTGATGTTCAATATGCTTTCAACTGCAAGTAGTATTTACTAAGCGATCTCATGTCTTTATACATTATCTAAAATCAAAAATGGATTGAAACATACTTTCACGTGCATAGTGATTTTGCACATGATTTAATGGAAGTAAGCATGCACTGTCACAGTTTGTAAACATGTTAGAATAAGCCATTTCGATAATCAGATCAGAGTATTTTGGGTAAAAAATATGTTTCAGATAGGGGTTTACAAACACAATCCCTCCATTGACTACTGTACAAATGGACTACATCTCTGAAAGATTTTAGTTGGTTGTAGTCTTCGTTAGTTATTTTAATATTTTAGAGTATTCATAAGATTCAAAAATTTCCCAAAACAACCAAAGTGAATTTTGTAAAAGTGCAAAGTTCGCTTCCATTGAAATACCGTACATGGACCATGCTCTAAATCCCCTCATGTTTTTACCCACAATGCATTCTGTTCTGTAAAATCGAAATGGCTTATTTGAATTGTGTGTTTGCATTTCAATTTCCAGGTAGTTGTGGTTCCACATTTATCAACTCTAGCAGTGGACAGATATCGTCTCCTGTCTACCCAGGCTCATACCCGAATAATCTGAATTGTCAATGGTTGATTCGGGCAGCGGAAAACTTACGAGTCAAGATTTCATTTGAAGCGTTTGACTTGGAAACGGGATATGATCAGGTCATAGTACAGGGTACTATAGATGGAGATTTGGTAAGTTTCTTTGTAGATAAACTGTGTTTCTATGCAGTTATTTGCTGTAACACAGTTGCTTAAATGAACCTGTAGAAGCAGAAAAAACCTTTGTCTACTAACTGTGGTCTACTTATATTCCACATTTCTGAATGCAGTCCAGCAACACATGCTCAACATTTGCATATTAAAAGTAGTAAATTTTATCTACCGTATTGTTTCTGTTAATCGCCCATTCTCTATAAACGCCCACCCCAAAAAATTTCAAAGAGAAGTGTTAAGAAACATTCAATTTGGTAGCATTTTCATATCATTAAGCTTTAACCAACAATCGCTAGTAACAGGAAACGGTACCAATGAGATCGCGATCCCGAAAATGATGAAAAATTGTCAGTACTTCCGGGTTATCGGGGGCCATATAACAGTAAGTTGCAGTAATTGTTAAGCTTACTTAGCGATTTTGTGCAAATTTTGATGTTGAAAATTGGTCTCTAATAATCGCCCACCCCTCATGAAATGTTGCCACTCAGTGGGCGATTATTAGGAACAATACGGTATATGTATCAAATGATGGTTAAATTATATGATGGAAAAATTGTCACCTAAAAGATGGGAAATCTAAAAAAACATCCCATCACAAGTTTATTTTAGATTCACTTTCACTTTCGATAATTTCTCATTGATGTAAGAATTAGTTGTTTTATTCATCAGGTCCACGCAATTCTTCTTCGGCTCTCAAAGGCCAAGTTTCATTTTTTCCAAACTAATTTCCAATAAATATTATTTTAATTTCTTCCAATCTTCATGCCAAGATCTCTGCTTTTCATTGTCCATATTGCAGATCCTCTCAGTGTCCCCTTAGTTATGTTTTGGTTTTAAGTGAGATGGTTCTAGAGTTATCTATTATATGCTTATCTCAGCCTACTTGGTCATACTTTTTATAATGTATTATTATGTATCACTTTATTTTCTTATTACATTTTGCAATATGCATATCTTTTGGACAGTCTAATCAATCAAACAAATATTTAATAGAACTCGATCTTTACAAATGCACAAGGTTATTTCATAGTGGCTGTGCTTTTTTATTGTTGCAACGCAACCAAGTTCAAAATCAGTTCAACTATAGACCTTTTTAAAACACGACTTTCCAAAAATACCCAAAGCAGACAATTGCGGACAGAAAAAGTGCCTCCTTAACACAATACAGAGCAAATTTGAGACAGAATGAGTTAACTCAAGGTAAGTACAAGGAAAAACCTTTTTTTTATCTGGTTTGTATTATTAGCAGACTTTGTACTATAAAAATGATTAATTAATTTACATTATAGTGGATTTTTTTATTTGTGTCATGGGCGTTTTGACGATGCCATTCATTCTGAGAGGTTGTATGCTTTATCTAGTCAATTCAATAGACACATGATATAACAAAACCTGATAATATGGCAATATTAAAATAAAGTCTGCTTTCTTACGAACAAAATTATGGATATGAAAATTCAAAACTGACATAATGGGCAATAATATAGATAAATATGGCCACTTTAACTTGAATCTCTATAATGGAAATCTAATAATAGAAAAGAGGTATTTGAAACATATAACATCAACTAAAAAACTCATACACGTATGCCGACATTTTTTTAGTTTTGGTAATTCATAACAAATGACAGCATTAATGTGGTCCAAATGATCCAACCATGAGACCCATAAAATCAAACAAAGAGGCGGATGTGTTGTTCTCCAAAACAAACTCAAATCGATAGCATGACATAGAGCCTTTTGACAATAATTTTAATTGAACCTGATTGAAAACATTGCATATTCTATAGAAAATAGCTCATTTAATGAGGGTTAGATCTTCATATTATGTTGAACAAAGTTGAGCATTGCTTGGCTTTTTTATTTTGTTCAGAACACATCCCCTCCAAATATAAACTTACCATCAACAATATGCGCTTGGTGACATGAAGAAAAAAATGTACTATAAGGCAAAAAAAAAAAAGAACTCAGGTTCGCGTTTTTTTTAGTCAAAAAGGCTATGCGCACGCGGAAATCTTTTTTTTTTGTTATTACGTTTTTAGGTCACTATTTTTTTCCCCGCCGCTTTGCAGCCGATTTTTTTCCTTTTTTTCCCTCCCGATGTAAGAAAAAAATAAAAAAGCAAAAAATCTCCTGAAAACCTAAAAAAAAGAAGAAATGCGGTAAAATTCGAATTTTTAACCTAATGTGCGCGGGAAGCTGAGACAGAGTTCTTTTTTTCGTTGGCCTAATCAAAGTTAATTAATTAATGATATTTGAATTCCTAAAATTGAAAAATACCACTTTGGCCAAAATTTATTTCATTACTGTTTCCTGAGTTTCTAATTTGTATATAGAATTTACAAATTGCATTCAATGAAAATTCCTTATCATTTAAATTTCAGACGTTATCAGGATCAGAACTACCTGCTGATATCACCAGTGCTACTAATGAGCTGGTTGTTATTCTGCAAACTTCTCTGTCAGGAATCAGGACTGGCTTCTTGGCAAATTATGAACAAATATGTAAGTATAAAAACATATTTGCCTGATGATTGATGATATTTGATGACCGTAAGTGACAGTACCTCATGAAACTCAGAGTAGCAGTTTTCTGTTTTAGAAGGCCTCTACTTTGAAAAATTTATACGCACGCCCTCTTTAGGGCTTGTGCACTCTCTTTCAAAGGTATTCTAACTTTAATAGTATGTTGTAAGTATAAAAACATGTGCAGGGGCTGGGACAAAGTGTCTGTAATATGACATGTAGTTGAATGCTGCTCTGGTGCACTCAGTTTACATTCAAGGTTGGTGGGGGTCAGTTTTCAATGATAGATTTTCAGTACTTTTTAATATATTGATTGAAAGGTGGCATTGAACTCTCAATTTGTAAAGCGAGCAAGACTTTTGATTATGTTGAATATTTTGAATTCTTAGTCACTGAGTGCGATTTTACTTCCTAATAAGGAATTTTGGCCATCCATTATGAGACGATAGATGACAGTGCTTTCAGCGTGAAACGCAGTGGAGCCGCACGTTCAAAATTACGGCGCAATGCAGGTATACGCACACATCCGGCGCGAACAGCTTTACTGGGTTTGGAATATTTCATGTTTGAATAGGGGTGTACATTTTTCCAATGATAATGTTTTGGCAATAATTTACATCGTTTTTGGTTTATAAATGACTCAAATGTGTGACTAAGAATGAGAATAAAAGATGGCGATTTATGGTTTTGCCTGTCATCTCATAATGGATGGGCGTACATTATATTTTCGTAATGGGCACCCCCTTGTTGATACATATTCCGCCGGCCGCCGCAGATAAAAGTCCTTGAATTCCAACATTAGATTGCTTACCGTCAAAAATATATTATATTTGGGTCATTGAGAACTCATTGCATGGCATTAATCACAAGAATTTCACCTTTCAGTTTTTGGGTAAATAGAATGACCCAAGACTTCAATAGATGGAAGAAGTTTGTGGACCATCGCTCAAGCACCAAATTGAATTGTTTTGATTTTGTAAGAGATAACATGCATTTTTGTTCATGAATTTTAATTCCAAATTTTTTATCATCTTATAGACTATTGTCCAGATGGATACTCAGCTCACTTGATAGGAGACCAATATACTTGTTACAAATTCTCCAGCACACAACTGAGCTGGGAAGATGCTAGGGCAGATTGTCTGCAAACACCAATGGCTGATCTCATCATCATCGAGAATGCACTAGAGAATCGCTATATCAGAGACATTGCTGAAGGCGCTGGCGGTGACGATTGGTGGATCGGTGAGTGTGTGTGGAGATTAGGAGTTCCACAAGGTTTCATTTGTGGTCCATGGAAAGTGATATTGCTTAAAACTGATCTTAAGCGGCTATTTGTTTCTATTTTTGTCCAAAATTAGATATGGCTTTGTTATCCACAAAGCATTACTTCTGTTTCTTCATTATCGTATTTGTTCTTAAAACAATGGCATTAGCCATTAATCAGTAGGCCCTATGTATTGATTAGAATTCAATGTATATTCAATTCACAGTTCATATATCCTTTCAAATCTTAGCAGTTTTAGAAACTTTTACAAACATCATTTGTGGTAAACTTTTTTTCTTCAGCTTGTAAATTTTATTTTACATGTTTTGTATTAAAGGTCACTCTGTCACAGTATTGCTATAAATCTGACAAGGTTTAAGTTGCCATTCAATTTTGAAAAATGTGTTAGAATTAGAATTTCAGTGAGTTGTCCAGTTTTTTAATCATTAACTCTTATATTATTCTGAGTCAAACTGGAAAAGTATTTCTTGTCTCCTTGCTTTTATTAGGATTCTCAATTCTTCTGCTTATTTTGAAATTTTTAAACTAAAATATGTTTTGAAAGGATGTTTAGAATTTCAAACTTATTCAACATTCTTGTAAATGAGTAACAATTAAGGAAAGTTTGGTGATCACCATAGAAGTGTACCCTTCTAAACAATGAAATTAAAAATGATTTTTCTTCATTGTCAAGACAATTCTTTCAAGCCCCAATTGAAAAATGTGGCACTAAATACAGATATTTCAAATAAACCCAAAAGTATACCCCTTTTCCTAAGTTTTAAATTACTTCAAACATCATCATCAGTTACGCTTTCTGTCACATGTGATATAGCGCCATCCACGATATTGTTCCATTTTGGTCTTGTCAGCTTTAAATTTGAAATTTCAAAATCATGACAATATCCTTCAAACAAGAAACATATTATGATTTTTACCTGGCCTTACTCTTTATACAGGCATGTATGACATTGCCGTTGAGGGAGAGTGGCGCTGGGTCGATTGCTGGGCTGACCCAAGATGGCTGTCCTACAACTGGGATGATGGGCAACCCGACAATGGTGGCATGAATGGCAATGAGGACTGTGCGGTTATTATCGGCACCAACGGCTACTTCCAAGATATTTCCTGCTCCTCACCAAGGCTTTATATATGTGAAACTGGATCAGAAAGTAAGTTAATAGACTCTATTATGTGTAAGTTGATCTGAGAGTATTTCTTTAAATGATTTCACATCAAGTCAATAACCTTATGTCTAATAGATTCATGGGATTAAGTGTTCAGGAGTTTGGAAGACTTGTTGCTTTTGACTTATAGATCACCCGATTCTTGAAGTTGAGCACCACCTGATTGTCAAACTAGATTCAATCTTCCATAATATTACCACTTCTTATGACGAGTATTAATTGTTGAAGATTTTAATCACGATATAAGTCAACGTTGTTATTCAAGAGTTTGGAAGACTTGTTGCTTTTGGCTTATGCCAGGGAGATTATTCATGACACATGCATAATAGTTTGATCTACTCTGATGAGATTGCTTATATTTGTTCATAAGCAACTGAGCAGTCAATATCATGTAACAATGACTTTTGTTAATGATCTTTGAGTATAACTTGACTACTAAAGGGTAAAGGTAAAGTCGAAACCGAAGCTTGTTTGCTAACGGCCGTGGTGCCTATCTCCATTTCCTTAGCGTTTAGGCCAGACTCCACTTCTGTGTATGTCTGTGGGGGGTACGCCACTCCTCCCGCACAAACGAGTCTGATTTACCTTCCCAGTACTTTTTACATACTGGTACCCATTTCTGTCACCTGGGTGGGAGGGAACAATGTGGACAAAGAATCTTGCTCAAGGACTCAACACTGCAGTGACCCGACCAGGGCTTGAACCCACAACCTCTCGATTATGAGTCCAATGCTCTAACCACTGCGCCACAGTGCTCCACTTGACTACTAATATGCATCAAACACATCATTAGTTTGGTTTAGGCTGTGAACAAAACTGACACAGTGTCTGGACTGATCAATATTTTTTGAAACTCGGTAAAGCAACTTTTATTGCCTAAGAAATAAAAGTGAATTTTCAAGAGAACATCAAATAAAGGTTCAGCTGGGGGTGGCCAATCTCTGTTTCATTAAAATTTAGGTCTAATTACACATTTGTGTTTATATTTTGAAGATATACCAACCTTCTTGCACAAAAATATTTGATGTACTTTCCAGTACTTTTTAAATACCAGTGTTTATGTCACCTTGGTGAGTAGGAATAAAATGGATACAGAATAAATCTTGCTCAATGACTCAACATGGAGATGCCAGACCAGAGCCTTCATCCACAATTTTTCAATTTCAAGTCCAATGCTCTCACCATTGTGCTATGTTTCAGATACACTCCCGGTCAAAAGTGTTTGCGCACAAAACCCTTAACCAGCCATATCTCCAGAACCGTTAATCATTTGCATCACATTTTTTTAGATTTATATTTTACATACATAGATCTAAAAAACTCAACAAGAATTGCATTTACCGCATTTGAAAATATGGCGTGCTAAACACACTGTATACTTTCTTCTGCATATAAAAAATGGAGTTTAAATACATAACTGCACATTTGTTGGAAAACTTATAACCTGAATATGGTCTTTACGGCTAGACGGTGATAACGAGCATCGAATAATAAACTACATAGGTACATATCATTAAGTGTATGTGGTATATTTTTATATGGTCCAGGAAATCTGCCATTTTTATGGTTATGGAAGATTGAATATCAAAGGAAACAGATTATTTATATTGGATACATTAGGCACCTATAAAATACATGAATTTTTTCACAGTCTTGGTTGTTTGATATAATATATACATTTTTGCCCGTATTTAAGGGTGCGCAAACACTTTTGACCGGGAGTGTAGAATATAACACAAATTATACAAACCTAACCAATTTTGATTATCTTATGTTTATTTCTTGTAGAACCTTTGGATGGCACACCCTCGGGCCTCGCAGCTTTTCCCATCTCAGCTAGCAGTGTAGTTGTTGAGTGGATACCAAGCTTCTATAGATGCGATGTTATTGGATATAGGATTACATATATAGCCAATGTTGGTGTAACTCCGGTGAGTAGGCATCTTTATCATTGTTTGCTCCCTCACAGGAGCCAATATGTTAAGGCTGGGATAGACCTTCAAATGAGGTCTAAACTGTTTTTGTATTGTAACTTTCAAACTAATTGCATAAACGATATAAAAGTACACATTTTAGAAGCAGATTTTTACCCTGAGATGATGATATCAGTTTTTGACCAAAAATGTCAATTTTGGCAAAACATGCCAAAAACCGAGAAATTTTGATTTTTTTTTTTTTTTTTTGGCAATTTAGAAACAAATGTCTAGGAAGGGTTTTCTCAATTTTTTTTATTTTTATCTTAGTTTTTAAAAAAATGCCCAAAATAGGTCAAAAAATGCAAAATATCCCACCGCTGCCACAAAATGGCACTTTTTGGCCTATTTTTGTCAATTTTTCAAAAAATAAGATAAAAATCAAAAATTTGAGAAAACCCTTCCTAGACAATTGTTTCTAAATTCCAAAAAGCAAAAAAGTTCGAAATTTTGTGAATGCACATATTAGTAAGGCTTTCTAGAAATTTTGGGGCAAAAATATGGTTTTTGTTGACATTTTTGGTCAAAAAGCGATATCACCAATATGTTCAGGGTAAAAATCCGCTTCTAAAAATGTATACTTTTATATGGTTTATGCAATTAATTCGAGAGTTACGAGTACAAAAACATTACATGCTAGTTGAAGGTCTACCCCAGCCTTAAAAAGCAAATCTAAGCCTTAAGCAGGATCGAATCTAGGACCTGTTTATTTAGCTGGAATTAATTAACAGGGATAATTCGTAGCTTTGAGCAGGATTTGAATCTAAGACCTCCCAGTTTAATTGAATGTTTCTGCCGTCTGAGCTATCAAAGGCAGTTGACATTGAGATGACAAAGAGGAAAGCTTTTGTGGATGTGTCTCCTCATGAACTTAGTTATAATGTATCATTTGTATCGCTATGGGGAAGGGAGGTAACTCAAGTTTGACTTGGGTAGGGAGGTGCTGCCAGTAAATTTCAAGGGCCATGAAAAGGGACCATCTATGTAGGGCCTTCTATCTTTCCAGGTCAGCCAACTTTGAGTCAAATTTATACTTATTCTCTATTCACCGCCATATGTCAGTCCCCCTATATTTTTGGACACAGTCGATTGTGTGTGAGAGGGATGATACTTTACTGTCAATTTGTTGGTCGGGTAGATGAAATGCTTGTTCTGAATAATAAATTTGGTGCACCTTGTCCCGACCGTGTCTAATCTTGACCATCCACAATCAGTTAATTGAACTGCTCGAACCTTTTCAATAGTTTGTGTTCATTATGCGGAAATTTAGAATCAATGTCATGAGGTATGTGATTGACTATCCTTGAGATAAATGTGATGTCTGGAGAAATTACCATGCTGGCCACATAAAAATACTTTCACGTTTGCTCTATATTTTGGATCTATTATAATGTACATGTTATCGTGGTTAAGCCAGGCGGTACATAAATCAAATTTAAACATGCATGTAGCACTACTGCGACAAGAAGTTTATTTTATACCCACACACTGATTATTGTCAGAGTAAGCTGTCATATTTGTCTATGACGAGTCATTCATCACGACATTAATTTCATTTTAAGTATTGAAACGTGTTTAAAGTCTATCCACTTTTATACTCTTGTTGAGGACAAAAATAATAGTAACATCTATGGCCTACTGAACCATAAGTATGGCTTTTACTCCATAAATGGACTTTGTTTTTTTTCCCTTTACCCATGTTTACAGAGTGAGCCAAATCTTAGGATGTTAACATCTTAAGATTTGGGGAATACCCTGGTCACTTAAAAGTGATCAAGGTATCCCCCCCTTAAAAACACCATTCACAAATTTTACGTTGAAAGTCTGGTCAATGATAAAGCATGTAAATACAGGAAACGTATCAAAATGGCAGTCAAAACAAATTACTAGGAACTTACAGTAAAGTGCATTGAAGTGTATTGAAACATAATATAATTTATTTCAGGCCCTATATTAGACAGGCATTGATTGCAAAGTATGATTTAGCAAATTATATTTCAGTCCCTGCACATCATCATTGATCTTTGAAATAATTTACCTCTTGGAGAATGGTATGGGAGTACATATGAGCCTGGGCAGGGTATTACACACAATTTTCTGAAAATGTTTTTATTTCTTTTAATTTTCAGCAAATTTTCTGAGTTTTGGCAAAAAAAACCCCACAGAATTTTAGAAAATTTTGAAAAGTTGGCCCATCAAAGTACCAGTTTCACATTTTGCTAAACATGGACAAAGTGATGTATTGAGGCACCAGACAGCCTGAGATTACCATCCATGTTTGCAGCTAGTCCCTATAACTACTTAGACAGCCGGGCTGTCTACAGTTGTGAAGAGACTGCAACTCATTCATACACCCTGCGTGTCATCTAGCCAATCAGAACACAAGAATATATAAAATGCAGAGTTGATTGAAAATTCACAATGCCCTCTGGGTGTTGCTTTCTGGTTAGTGTGATGGGCGTTGAATTTTGATGGTCATATAAAAGCCTAATTTCTTTTCACAAAAGATGCAATATTTTATGTTGTGTATGAATCAAGTTAAAAAAATTGCATTCTATGGTGCTCGTAAAATGTGACAATATCAATACACTTGCGGTAAAAAGAAAAAGAATCCTGGAAAAAATAGGGATATGGTTTTGGGAGTGTGAGAAAATGGAGTAATTTGGTGTCAGATTGGCAAAAAAAAAAAAGAAGGGGGATATGTTGATTGGCAGATGATATTCACCAACATATGGGAGTGCCCCCTCTCAACCCCCTTACCGGAGCTTTGATCAGATGTAAAAGATTATGAGTTAACAACTTGTTATTGCAAGATCTCCCTTCAAGATTTCTAATTTCACTAAAAATTTGCAAATGTTATACTATTACATGATCTCAAATTGTCAAATATTGTTTCATATTTTTCATCAGATGGTAAAAGAGGTAACGGATGCTAATGTAGCAGAAGTTGAGCTGACTGATTTAGAAGCAAACACAAACTACACCATATCAATCGCAGCATTCACTGTGAGCTATGGGGAGTTACCCGCCAATGAAACATATGTTGTCAAAACATATGTTACTGATGGTAGGTTTTATAAGCTTATTTTTCTTTGGACACTGTTTGACTGTTTTTATTCAAATTTGACTATACAAGTTTTTGCAATTGTTAAAATTGGTTAAGTCATCCAGTGGAAACATTATTGCAGAGTGAACCACAGACCTCTTGTGTGCTAGATCAGACTTAAAGGTGTAATTCATGATTTTGATGTAACAAGAACCTTGCCTCTTTTCAAGCTAAATATAAAGAAGAGTACAGCATAAATATATACTGAAAATTTCAATTGATTCCGACCGATCGTTTCCAAGTTACAAACTTTTCAGCATTTTGCAAATCCCCATAGGCTTCTGTGTTGTAATAACTGTCAGGTCCCGAAAATAATTAGAAAATGACACATGTTCCCACCTTTCTCAAAAATGCAAGCACACATGAAAGAATGGTTTGAGGGTCGTAACATATACCAGTTGAGGATTCTGAAAAGCTAAAAACACAAATTTGATAGAGGTGACCTTGAGGGTGAAAAGTGGATCATGAATTGCCCCTTTAATGGTTTCATGCTACAAAGGTACTCAAACAGATAAGACATTCCTATAGGCAAAATAGAAAATTATTGGACAATGTAAACCAAAATGCAGGGTAGAGGTTGCATTTAGAAAAAATAGGGTCCTGCACTCTGGATTTTAGTTTTTACTGTCCAATGAATTATTGTTTGGCCTAATAGAGCATAGGTGCAAAAGATGACTGCATGATAATGGTTAAGCTTACTTTTTGTTTGAGTTTTGAAGGTACTGTATAAGTGGTTTATTTCGCGCTACATTATTTTTCGCGCTTTTCGTGTTCAATTTAACTAGCGCGAAAATAAATGTAGCACGAAAAGTGGTGTTTATATAACGCACGTTTAAAAAAAATCAAAAGTGAGAAAATAAAAGCACGCAAAATGATTCAAAAGAGCTCAAAATCAGACTTGCGCAGAAATTACTGAGCACGAAAATATTGGCGTTTACAGTATTTAATATTTATTAATGAACACCTAAAGAAAATTGTTGTCAGGGATTAAAGTGAAGCAATACTTTGAGCAAAAATTGTGTTTGTGCTAGCATCTCTGTTTTCTTTATATCAAGAGTGCACATTCATCCGTCATCTGTGTGCGCAATTTTCAGCAATGGTCAAAAACTTTTTTACATCAAATGTATTGATTTTCATTGTGCTGATGAAGCTGCATGTATATATTTCTTATACGTTGATTTTGATATAATACTAGTTTTCTCGAAGTGATTTAGAAAAATATGGCCACCAATACAATTTCGAGCAGACAAATTTGGTAATTTTCCTGCCCAAGTTGAGATCTTAGATCCGTATTTTATCAACAGGTTTTAGTGGTTGGAGTTGTTAATGAGATATGCAAGATAGCAATTTTTTTTCATAATTCTGATTCAGATCCGATAAGCTTATATCAACCTAATTCAGAACCTTCAAATCTGAACAGTTTACAATAATGTTTAGTATGTATTTGTATTACAAAAGCAAAGACAGTTATTTAATTCACATTATCCTCTTTTATTTTTTTGTACAGATGAGGCATGCCCTCCAGGATTTGTACTAGGTTTTGACTATGGATGTTATAAGTTTGTCCTCGAACCCACCACCTGGGGTGAAGCTCGTACTGACTGTTTGTCAACTGAGGGTGCTGATCTACTTGTTCTTAACACTCTAGAAGAGTTACAATATATCAATGATACTGGGTCTGCATTGGGACCGTGGTGGATTGGTAAGTTGCGTTGTGTAAGGATACAAAATTAAGGTGTCTGGTCCATGATAGATCTGCCCGAAGATTTTTAGTAAAAATCGGTATGAATGATTTTTTAGCGATGTAGAACTGATTTTTAAAATAAAAAATGAGGGTCACCGTACTTGTTTTTGCATGAGAGTCGGTTTAAAAACAGCATTTTTGGAAGTTTGGGGGGAAAAATTAGTACATGGGTCTAATGTGGCAAAAGTGACATTATTTAGTGTTGATTCAAAGAATCTGCCCGAACATTTTTGTCAATTTTTTCACAAAAGTTGCGCACAAGTATATACAAGAGTATATGCGCATGTGTATTGCGGCACTTACCAACTCGGAAACTAGCGCGTACTGGTACACATGGACGTCGTGTGGACCAGACACCTTAAGTTCCAAAAATTAGTGTGAATAGTGGAACAACAGTACCTGAACTATCATTTTGTTAAAATCTATCTCAATATTTTACATTGATACAATTCTAAGAAGAATTTGAAGATATATTACATTTTAAAATTTTTAATAACATGCCCAGCTATCTCAGTGAGATCCTTGATTATAGTGCAGATTGTCTCAAACATTCTCCTGCAACGGATTGGTAATTTGGCTGAGAATGAACCAATCAACTTTAGTAAAGCCTTCACTGTTTGTGTACATACAATTTGGCGGTAAATGTAAAATGTGTATTGTGTTGTACTGAATTGAAGCACACAACCAGAGCAGAACGGGGATATTAAGGGGTGTAAGCACCTTACTCAATGTTACGTTTTTGTAAGTTTATTTTGTACCATAACTTTTTAACAAAGTGCTTAAAGTTAATAAAAGTAAACATTTCAAGAAAGGAATTTTCACAAGGAACATGATGGTGATGTTGATTTTTGACCAAAAATCACATGTTTTGAGGTCAAAAATTCACTTTTTTCCATTTTCACTTTTTTTTCCATTTTTGGTCATTTTTTGACTTTATTTGGCATGAAAATCAAAAAATTAGCCAAAATCCTAAAAAGTAAAAATGACGCAACATGAGAGTGGGTGTTTAGAATTTAAATTCCCATTCCTAGGTCTTTTTTTTAAGATGTTATTTTTAGCTTGGTTGGAAGCCCAAATGGCCAAAAAATGTGTTTTTCGTATTTTCTCAAAAAATTTGATTTTTGGTCAAAATTCAACATCACCATCATGTGCCGCAAACTTGGGTAGCAAAATCAGGCTGTCTGGTATACTTTTATTAACTTTAAGCATTTTGATAAAAAGTTATGGTATAAAATAAACTTGCAAAAACATAACATTGAGTAAGGTGCTTACACCCTTTAAGCACTCACAAAGTGTCTGTCTAGGTGTGGTACAATCCCTTAATTTAACTTAGAGTGCAAATAGTCCCGTTTCCTATCTGTACTTTCTTTAATCTATGGTCTCAAGTTTCGGTCCCAATGCTGCCAATGTTGAGTGTGATTGAAATTCCCATGAACAAGCTTAGGGACTACCTGCTGATTATGTAGTTGTCATTTTGAGTGATTCAAACCCGAAGTAAACTTGGGGAGCTGATTCTAGTTTTTGTGATTTAAATGTGGGTTGATAGAGGTTCAGATTGCCTGGAGAGTACCGCAGGACCTAAATGATAAGAGGGGAATGAGTGACAGGGGCCACAGTTATCAACAAATCTGTACAGCCCACATTGAATTATAAAGACAGGGAGGCATGATACACTATAAATCACCAACACTTAAATCGCCTTTTTATTCATGGCTAATGAATTTATTGATTAATTATGATAATGATTTTTATCCAACAGGATTAAGTGACTTAGCAGTAGAAAATGAAGGAAGATGGGTGCAAGATTGTCTGGTACCACCACTTTGGCAGAGTTTTTTCTGGGCTCCTGGCAACCCGGATGACATTGCTGGTTACCGTGACTGTGGGGAGTTGACTCCAGCTGGCCAGTGGGATGACAGACTGTGCAATAAAACCAATCCTTATGTGTGTGAAATTATGGTCAAATGTAAGTAGTTTGCAAAGTGGGCTTCATTTTTGAGAATTTTGCCAAGTTAAAATTTTGTGAAATTAAGTACAATACAAAAACGAATATACAGATTTAAGATGTACAATTTTAATTCAGAGACCTGAACACTAGTATTTGTATATATACTTTGTTGATCAATTTTGTGAAATATGTTTCCATAACGGTTTCTTTATCATCTAGGAACAAATTGCAAAATGTAATCAGTAGCATTATGAGATGACTTCACATTTAAGGCTGAGGTAGACCTTCAAATGGCATAAATGGTTTTTGTACTCTAACTCTCAAACTAATTATATTAACTGTATAAAAGTATACATTTTTAGGAGCGGCTTTTTACCCTGAACATGATGATGATATCAGTTTGTGACCATGAATGACAATTTTGGCAAAAAATGACAAAAACTGTATTTTTTTGCCAGAAATTTTGGGACAAAAATGATGATTTTTGGCATTTTTTGCCAAAATCAACATATTTGGTCAAAAACCGATATCACCAATATGTTCAGGGTAAAAATTCACTTCTAAAAATGTATACTTTATATTGTCTATGCAATTAGTTTGAGAGTTAGAGTACAAAAAACATTTATGCTAGTTGAAGGTCTACCCCAGCCTTAAATAGTACTTCGGAGATGTAAATAGTCTTCTAGAGCCATAAATCATCATGTGAATTCAAGAAAGTTGTATCTGCAACGGCTGTCCTGTGTAAGTGTACTTATTTTCACATCTTGTCACAAGAATGTGAAAAATCCCTCAAAATTTCCCTGTCTTATGTCAGTGGTTCTTGAAATGTTTCTACAGGTAATGGAGTCATCTGAAGAAACATTTCAAGAACCACTGACCCCAGACTGGAGATTATACAGTATGCAATCCAAATTTATGAATCATGTCAGCTATTGCAGATACGACTTTCTTGCACTTACTTGACGATGTATAGTAACTTGACCTGTGCTCTCTATCAATAATCAAAATAATTCTTGATCTTGGCAGTTTGAGCCCAGAAAAGACCATCAAATTGAATGTGCAGGAAAACAAATTGTGAGGGGTGTTGGTTGGGCCTCTTGTTAGTGTCTTGATTGCTTTGACGTTGGAACACCATTAATGTTCCCTGCAATTACCCTTGGATTTCCAAAGAGATATTTGGCAAAATTGACACAATCACTAATGAAACTCTGTAATGTTTTCTGATGCTGCATTTTAATGTCAAAACCAGGGACGCATAATGCACTAAAAGTCACTATAAATTCCATTTTTTCTCTATAAATTCCTATCTGCACACTTTCCATCTCAGCTGTTACTCTTGAAGACCAAGTTCCAACAAATCTACAAGGAGAGGCACTCGATCCCAACACAATCCGGGTGTCATGGCAACCCAGCAGCACACGTTGCGACATCCTTGGATACAAGCTCTCATATTATTTTGCTGACTCTACCACAAAGACCATTGTGCTTGAAGGCGCAGATGTAGCAGAGGTAAGAATCAATTCTTTAAATTCATGTATTTTTAGTGGCAACCAAGCTTTTTCTTAAGTGGACATGGACCAGGCCCCAGAAATCTGAAAAAATTGGCCTCTGGGCCTTAATGCCAAAATTTCCAGAGAACCAATATTTCGGAGAATTTTAATCCCGATTTTGATTTGGAAATCAAGAATTTATCAATAGAAGAACTTGTTTGATTTTCTTCTGATGAATGTGTATTGTTTTTCCCAAAATATCTATGTTTCCAATCTTTTCTTCATAAATTTTGACTCGTACTAGAGACAAAAAATTGTGTACAACAAGACCCGGATGCTGTATTGGGAAAAATATCGTCGCCTGAGTCTCATTTTTTCTGTCCCACCTGGTGCAAAAAGTAGGGAACCATACGGTAAAAATCACCTGGCGCCCACTTAAGAAAAAGTTTGGTGGCAGGAGATAAATGTTTTGGAGGCTTTAGAAATTCATGAGTTGAACCTTAAACCAATCATATTGAACATTCCAGCATCAAACCTACGGTCGTAAATTTATATCTTATGTATGTATTTATTTATTTATTTTATTTATACTGTTAGGTCCAAAGGCCAGACACAACCCGATATTGCAAAAGCAATAAATTAAAGGAAGGCCAAGCATATCACATTACAATAACTGAGTGGTAATGATACTCAGTAACCACCCTCATAACACTCTTATCATATATCTGAAGGCCTATAGATATAAAATTGACCACTCTTCCCCATCTGACTCATTAGCTCAGTTGGTAGAGCGTGGCTCTAGTAATGCCAAGGTCCCAAGTTCAAATCCTGGATGGTCAGTGACTTTTTCACTGACTGTCATTTATGTTGTGTGGTTGCCCAGCTTAGAATTCATGTTAAAAATATATATTTCACCGCATGTTTAAACTTATTCAAAAAAACTCTTACCATGTGTTCTTTGTGCTTTGTTTAACCCTAGTTTACTCTAGAGTACCTTCAAGGTGCCAGATTATATGAGATCTTATTGACGCCTTTCACATCGTATGAAGATCTTGCAGCATTATCTGTGGCAGTGGAAACTCCTGTAGGAAGTAAGTTGTATAATTATACTCTATAAATATTGACGGATACTACAGTAAGCAATCACTCTGACTCTGTTACGAGATCTATTACATAATCATTGTATTCAACAACATTTTAAAGTGGTGTTTTTGTATTGTGCAAGAGACTAGCACTGATTGATTAGGATTGATTAAGACCAAATCACTGCATATTAATATATTTTGTGCATGAATTTTTTCATGATTTAAGTATTATTTTGGGCTAATTTTTGGGCTACTACATGGACAAACCTTGAACATAGGCAACTCAGCAAGATTTGGTTTGGTATGTTGTTATGATTCACAATATATATATGGACTTAATTCCCCGTATGGTCATTTTGGTTTATGTGCATTAATCAGCTTCTTACTGCATACTTCAAGATTCATATAGTTAAAGAACAAAGTTAGCAAAATTTTACTTTATTTTCATTTTATTCCTAGTTCTGGTATGACCTTTTAGACCATTGAGTTAAATTTTTGTGTTTCCTTTGCTTTTCAGTTCAATGCCCCAATGGGTACATCTTTGGTTATGACTATGGCTGCTACAGATTTGTAACCTCCAGACCAAAGACTTGGTTGGAGGCTAGACAAGATTGTATGTCAGTTGAGAATGGAGATCTACTGATTGTAGAGACTGTGCAAGAGGTTGAGTTTCTGCTGAGTTTGAATGCTTCAGGAGATTGGTGGATTGGTAAGATATGACATTTATTAGATCTGAAAACTTGATTGATTTGCATATAACCTGACTTATATAATCCTTGGGATTGACCTGTAACATTTATGTCAAAGGAAACAAGGATTTTGGTTTTAAGTAACAAGGCATTTCAAGAATTTTTGTAATATATTTAGATCAACAACCCATTTGCTGATTAGCATATTATAACAGTTATTGGTTAAAAAAGGATTTTCCCCTTGTCCTTGGGATGTTTTTATGTTTGCATTGTGGCGTAATTACAATAATGCTGTTTCAAAGCCCTTAATCCATTTTGAGCCTCAAGGATGTAATTTGGCGGCCATATAAGACCTCTTTATTGATGCCATTTTGAATTTGAAATATGTACTTTATATTAATGTCTGTCCATGGTTAGGGTATCCTTTTTAGGTTGTTTTTTATAAATGTCAGTAATTCTAGCTTAGGGTAGTTTTAGATTGTCAATTCCTGACATAATTATCCTGTGCACTTATGATTCCCTCCCCGGGAAAATAAATCCAAAAAGCTGTAATATGTTTTAAAACTAAAAACTGTATATTCGTGTTTTTTTTCCTAGGCATGTATGATTTAGCACAAGAAGGTGATTATCGCTGGGTGGATTGTACCGATGTAGGATCCTGGCTCTTCAGTGCATGGGCACCGGGGCAACCAAGTGATACCATGGCAACAGAAAATTGTGTTTCTGTCAATTCACAAACGGGACAAATAGATGATAGAGATTGTGATATGGACATGATATATGTGTGCGAGGTCACACCAAAAGGTAAGGATAATGGGAGAAACTGTGGAAATGGAGAATTGTGTGTTCATCAACTCTCAAACAGGACAAATTGATGACAAAGATGTGGTATGGATATGGTATGTGTGTGAGGTGACACTGAAAGGTGAGCCTGAGTTTTTTCTTGTATAGCTGCGGCAAAAGGAAACACATTTGCAATACACCAGTGGTTCAATAGCATAATTATCACCATGGATTGTCATAAAGAAGTTGAACTCAACCCATGACAGACACAAGCTTTATACTGCTTTCATACTCGCATAGTTTTGCAGCTTTGTCGCTGCATGACATATATTTTTTGCAAAAACTTGCAACTTCCGGTTGTCGTAGCGGCAAAGCTACATGTCGCTGAGATAATCGATATTGGCAAAATTTTGTCGCACGACAAGAATTTTTGAGTTGAAATGAATTCAACTTTCATAGCAACATGAAGCGGCAAATCTGAAAAGCGACAAAACTGCAAAGCTACAAAAGTGTGAAAAGAAGCAAGCGACAGAGCTGCAAAGCTACAAAGCTGCAAAGCGACAATAAGTACAAAAGCAGCATTAGCCTACTGATCTTACATGGCAAACAATAAAATTCTTATGAAAAGAGTGATGGGGAACTAAAAATAACTGTGCAAGACTTAAGAGTTAACCAATATTGTTCTTGTCAATGAAAGAGGCAAGAAATTTCTATCAACTTGCCTATCATCTATTTCTACCGTTAAGTTATTTAATAATACTGCGATTCATTTGTAATCATTGACATTTCTAGTTGTTATATAATTCTTTGCGTAATAATTCGTTTGTCCAATACCATTTTTCATGCGTCATTTCAGGATTTGAAGCAGACGACGTCGATCCCCGCGATTTCCGCCAAGCGATAAACGGCATCACATACGACACGGTCCCGCTTACTTGGAGACCATCCCAATACAACTGTGACGTCCTAGGTTACAAACTCTCCTACAACGGCAGCGATGTCATTACCTATGTGCCAGGTGGCGGCTCCAGGAACGGCACAGTGACAGGTCTAATGCCTGAGACAGAGTATAAGTTTGGTATCCAGGCAACGACAGTGTTTGGTGATAGACCAGTAGCAGCAGTGACTAAAGTCAGGACAGGAGAAGATCCTAGTAAGTAAACCCAGGGAGGGGGTACTCAACTTTGATTAAGACATGGGTGTCGGGCTCAGGACAAACTGTGACTTGATCTAAATAAACCAGAAATAGGTTTACAGGTGGAAATTCCAAAATAATATTTTTGGGATATTAGGGTTCCCAATACCATGTAAAGGCAATCTAATTTTTCCCCTTGTGCATTGAAATATTTTTCATCTTTTCGCAATAATTGGAGAAATCATTTTTGTGCTTGTTAAATTACATAAAACTTTGCAGTAATAAGAATATGAATATTTCTATTACCCTAAATCTGTAAAGTATAAAAAACAATCCATTTTGAGTCGTTCATTATGACCTAGCAGACCAGATGGAGTGAATGTCTATCACTTATATCTTGGGTGAGCTTATGTGGTTATACCTAAAGCCTAACATTGAGTCTCTCCCTAGGTTAAATAAACTTTCAAACTTTTCAAACAAAAGTTATCTGTTTGTTCATTTTTCGTAGAGATGTCATACCACTAAACAGTCTCTCCTGGCACAGAAATCAAATATTTTTTATTTATATCTATTTGTCGATATATTTTTTAGGCTTCAAAGGTTACGAAGAAAGTGACCTAAGTTTCATATCGAAAATCCGAGACAAATGAAATCATGATTGAAACTTAAAATATTACAGCGTGGTCAATTTTTCTTGGATTTCCCAATGGCACTTTTTATCTGACTATGGCACACTTATCAACTGAGATGTTTGGGGTTCTTAGATAAACATTAGACATGAAAATATATACATACTCATAAAAAAAATAAACAGAAGGAGCGAAATCATCAAGTAAATTTGGTGTTGAATTCAAGGAAATTCACCAAATTTAATCAATGATTTCTAATTATGTGTAACTTCCAGTAGACGGTGCAGTTTGGAATCATTTCAGTTAATATATTTTTGCAATCTTTGCACCAACCATCAGGTTAAATGAGTCAAACAATGAAAATTAGAGCATCAAAAGACGTGCATTTGGCAGAAGAGTCGAGAAGTCATTTGATCTCGATTTTCCGTGATAAATAAAAATATCGGATTTCCGTGCGGGGAAAGACTGCTAAATAGACTCTCATAGACTTTACTTGCATCAAAGATCTCTTTCTTGAGATACTGGTCACCACAGGGCTGGTGTTACATAAAAGATGAAGACTTTCAGTCCAGGCTTTCAGTTTTTATAACTAATATAGAACACATGATAATGACCACTGATTTTTCGAGCTACTGGCTGTCAAAAAAATGCATGAGTTATAACATCTTCCCATGCCAAGACCCTTAATACAAAATATCTGAAATACCGGTACCTTAAATTCAACAAAATCTCCCAATTATAATTAAGATCAAATTTTATTAAAACAAACAATGTTAACACTTTTTTGATTCTAAATTGAATAGTGGGTCACTCTTTAGGGGTAGCTTTGGGCTTCCTGGATCATATGGCATCTGCTACGCCCAATTATTTTGTTGGTGTGGGCCTTGTTTAAGTTCATAAGAAAATTGTGCCCCCTACAATATAAGAACCTTTTATCTTAATTAATATCGGATAACTCTCAAATGTGTATTTTTTTCAGATTTCTGTCCCAATGGTTGGGAGCCAGGACATAACGATAAGTGTTACAAATTTTCCAACTTCAATGATGTACGAGTGTTCACAGAGGCTAGACTGGAATGCCAGAAGACGGAGAACGGGGATCTGGTTGTCATAGAAACCCAAGCAGAGAATAACTATATTAGTAACAGGATTGAGGGTCTTGGGGATTGGTGGATTGGTGAGTATGGGGATCTGGTTGTCATAGAAACCCAGGCAGAGAATAACTATATTAGTAGCAGGATTGAGGGTCTTGGGGATTGGTGGATTGGTGAGTATACAATAATGTTTTGGAGATGAAGATATTATATAAGTCACTGACATTAGGATATAAATTACCGTGATTTTTAACTTGATTTGATTTATTAAGGAGCTCATAATATAATTTATGCACAACAATTTGAGTTACAGTTAAAAACGTCAACAATGAAATATTGAACCTGAGTGGTCAATGCCTGGGTATGCAAAGACAGTGTAAACCAGCTGACCATATTTTAATGACAACAAAATTAATGTTTAAAAGTGCTTTGAATTAACTATGGAAAAATGGTTTATAAAAATTTCAGTCACTTTGTAGTGATGCTTGTTTTTATTCATTTGAATTTCTCTAGGTTATTTTGATCTTGCTGTTGAGGATGACTGGAGATGGATTGACTGTTCTCGACCCAATGCCTGGGCCCTTAGTAACTGGGGCGAAGGTCAACCAGATGACCTCAATGGGGCCCAGGAATGTGGACAGATACTTCAAGATGGCAAATACCATGATTGGGAGTGTGACAGGGCAGTCAGATATATTTGTGAAATCAATGTGTTTGGTAAGTCACCAGGGGGTCTTTTTACAACAACTACGACACAAATGACATGAGTGTGTGTCTGCCTGACTTTTAAAATTTGACAATGTCTATTCCCTTTTTGTTTTAATTAGCCACCCATCAGTAAACCAATTTAGATCAAAAACACCCATTTTAATCAAATTGGGTGCAAATATTCGCTTAATACACTAAAAACACGACTTTTGGGACACATTTTTCCCAAATACATCCAATTTAGACAAACAAGTATAGTGTGGAATGACTTGTCGCAGAGATAGGTTCACATCTTAAGGCTCTGTCACACATCACGAAACGTACGAATAACGAACTAATAACGTACACTGGTTTGGTCATTGAAATACGTGTATTATATATTGATTACCAAACAGTGTATGTTATTAGTACGTTATTCGCACGGTAGGGTGGTATGTGACACAGCCTGGCCTTTACTTTGAGGTATAGAGATCTCTTTCAAGGAGGTAAAGAAGCACCTTATGGGAATTCTAGGGAACCATGAGAGCAGGAGAAAAGGAGTTTACCTTTCTGCAATTCCCTTTTGAATATTCTGCATATCAAGAATCAGCGGTGTGTGTATGCCATGTTATGAGTGTGTGTTTGGTTGCATAATCACTGATTATGCATTTTGAATGAACATGCGGGGACAGTTCGACAGCTCGCTAATCCGAAAGCTCACTAGTCTGATGTTTGGAGGGGATTTTGATGTAATTTAGACTCGCCATTCCAAATTTTAAAAAAAGGCTTGCTAGTCCGATTTTTAAAACAGTTTGCTAGTCCAAATTTAGGCACGCTAGTCCAAACTTTAAAGACAGTTCACTAGTCTTTATATTATATAAAAATTGTGCATATTTCAATTACCCTTTTTCAAAATCTGGACATAAACCTAAATTTGGACTGGCAAACTGTTTTTAAAATTCAGACTAGCAATCTTTTTTAAAAATTTGGACTGACGAGCCTTTTTTGATATTTGATATCTTCAATATTGATGTTGATCTTATCATGTTATTTATATGAATGTTGCATATGTTCTCATAATGGTAATGAATGGATGAGACAATAAACAACATGTGGTCTGATCTTCAGTTTTTGTCCATTTTCTTTGTAGACTGGGAGCCTAGCGATGCCAACCCTACCAGATTCCGTGGTGAAGTCACGACACCAAACAGCGCTTCATTTTCTTGGGTACCTAGCTCAGACTTCTATTGTGATGTGTTAGGCTACAAGATAGTTTATAATGACCCATTGTTTACAGAGGTATGTGGCACAAATCAGTATCTCCTCATGAAGTCAAAGGCTTGAAATATTAACTTCTACCAGGATTTGAACCCAGATGCTGTACCATTAAGCTATGAAACCTATCAGTTGTGTGCACACCAAATGTGAAAAATGGGGTGCACATTTTGAAATGCTTGGTGTTTTAAGGCTCATAAAATAAATTTACCTTAAAATTAATCCTAAACTTTAACCCTCAATGTTGAGTGTGCCCTAAAGTACACTTCTTGTTCCATAGCTCTTAATTGGCCCTTAACCACTGTTGAGAATACTTGTAAGTTTGGTTTGGAACTAATTTTTTTTTTTTTGGGGGGGGGGTCAAAATGGGGATGGCGGGCCTAGGGAACTGATTTTGTTTCTAAATTGAGGTTTTAAGAACTGATTTTTTTCCATATGATTATTTTTTATTTTAAAAATTAGCTTAAGACACATTTTTGGACCACGTTTTTGAAATTTGAGGTCTGGTTTGAATAGAAGAAGAGACTTTAAAAGGGGGTTCGTGGCCACAACTCATGCAATTATCAGATAACCAAAATTTTGATTTAATTTATGCCAAATCCTCCAATGTTATTTGAAATTTTGCATAATTTTGATTTTTTTAAAAGTAGATAGATACAACAAAGTATAAACTTTTGCACAGAAAGGAACCTATTGATATTCAAGACGGTCTGATTGTGATACTCGTGTTTGCAGCCATTCCTTGACAACTTTTGTACTATAAGTACCAACCCTGGACCTGTGACTTTTTGTATGATCAATGTGAAAACAACTTGTCATTCTAACCCCTTTTCAACTTTTTCTTGATCTAATTTACCAGGTTGTCGATGTGGCAGGTGCTGATACAAGATCCGTTGAAATCACAGGATTGAGAGATGGAGCTAATTATACCTTCCGTATTGCAGCTTTCACCTGGGAAA
Source organism: Ophiothrix spiculata (assembly GCA_000969725.1). Lineage (NCBI taxonomy): Eukaryota > Metazoa > Echinodermata > Ophiuroidea > Amphilepidida > Ophiotrichidae > Ophiothrix > Ophiothrix spiculata. The sequence goes on from JXSR01S034669.1 coordinate 316,757, forward strand.
GAGTGTTGCCATATGAATCGTCAGTAGAACTCACCACCCCACCTCTAAGCAGTAAGCATTTCTTAGAATGAATCTGAATTTATACTCATTGCAAATTTATGTTTGGGTCAAGTTTTTTGCTTACCAATTATATAAATTGATAAAAAAATAAAACTCTAAATGCAATGATACAAAGTGAGTTGAGAAGAGTCAAATTCTTGTAGGGACTTCATTGTTTGAAGTTGGCATTTTTGTACAATATCGGATCAGTAGACTCCAGTATGATCATGGCATACTTACCTATTTAAAGTTAAGCACCCCCTCAGAAATATATTAATGGCACAGGTGGTTTTAACTGCTACACTCGTATATTTTACGGCTTGTTTAGAATATGTTATTGAAACTTGATTAAAAAACTTCTTTTCATCATTTCATGTGTCTTTAAATATTTGGTGACCAATATTTTAATTTAACAGGAATGAATTATCTGTATATTGCACTGAATTTTTGTGAGCCTATGAATAGTATAATTTAGTCCAGTGGCGTAGCCAGGGGTGGGCAAGGTGGGCAATATGCCCACGCTTGGAATTTTTGGAGACATTTTGAAGACCTGGGAGAAAAATAAAGGGGGCAAGGAAAAAGAGGAGAAAAGGAGAAGAGAAAATGAAAAAGAAAGGAGAAGAAAGGGAAGAAGGAAAAAAGAAAGAAAAAAGAAAGGAAGGAGAAAAAAGAAAGGAAAAGGAGAAGAAGGGAAAGAGAAGAAAAAGGGGAAAGAGAAGGGAAATGAAGAAAAGGAAAAAAGATATTCAAAATAAGTATTTTGCCCCAGGAAATGGCCTCTCCTGTCATTCAAAGTGTGTAGAAGCACTCTGGCTTCGGGGGGCTTCGCCCCCTTGACCCCCCACCGGGGCTTTGCCCCTGGAACCCACCAGGGGCCCTTAAGCGGGGTGAGCGCTCCGTTCGCTTTGCTCACTTCGGAGAAATCTTGGGTGGTTTGCCCACCCTTGAAGAAAGGCCTGGCTACGCCACTGTTTGGTCTTCAGAGTTAGGCAATAAGTTTAGTGTTAGTATCATGTTAGGATATGCAATTGTTAACTGTTAGAATAATATTTCGTCCAGTACTCCTTTAACGATGTAATACTTCCATTTTTTCTACAGGTGTTTGCCCTGAAGGATATGAAGTAGGTCTAGACTACGGATGTTACAAATATGTGGCTTCACCTAAGTCTTGGCAAGAGGCTAGAGCTGACTGTCAGAGCATGCCGGATGGAGATTTAGTCGTCATACAGACACAGCAAGAACATGAATACATCGTGAATACAACACTAGGTGGTGACTGGTGGGTGGGTAAGTCAACACGAATACATCATGAATACAACGCTATAGTCACTTGAAGAAAACCTTTTTACTTTTCCGCATCTTGTGCGCCGTGGTTAAAGTTCAAATGCAACTCACGCGATACTCGTGAGCTCGCGTGATTTGACAGTTCTGTTGCTGCCTGACTTGAAGATCGATTTGATTGGTTTGTTGTTCACGCACGATGCGATTTGATCCCGCCCAGAATGAAAAGGTTTGTTTCAGATGACTGGTGGGTGGGTAAGTCAAGGCAAAAAAAAATTGTCCACAGAAATCCAAATTTAATTCAACAACACATCATCAGACATTGTGAGACTATATGTCTCCTGAACTCCTGAAAAAAGGGAAGAAAGAGACATACCAAAACCTTTTTAACTTTTCTGTGTGCTCTGCATGCACTGTCCACAGCATATCTGTTGAAATGAAGGGCTGCAAATGGTTCAAAACTATTACACTGGGCTGATTACCTCTGAAACGATGTTGACTGAAACTAATTTGCATACCTCTCTACGGAGTGGTATGACCCAAAGCATTATAGCACCCCTATAAAATGAAATGGACTAGTCCTGACCTCAGGTCACCAACC
>JXSR01S034670.1:5129-18209 GCA_000969725.1 Ophiothrix spiculata
CCCCCCCCCCACTTTCGAAAACCTGGCTACGCCACTTGATACACATTATAACCTCTCTTACTGCTCACCATCTACGCCACTAGCGATGTTCAGAATCACTGCACTTGCATGATAGACAGAACATTCAATATCCATTTGGGTCAGGGATGTATTTCACTCTGTCAAGTCAAGACAACATAGAAGTTTGCTTATGGACTTAATTAGCAGTGCTGTATTTGATATGAAGTTTTGAGGTTCCATATAGCATGTCGTTCACACATGTATTCTATTAATAGTCAAAAACTAGGTTTCCTTATGCAAAAATGAAAATGGTAATATAATGCCTTGATGTTTAATGTTTAATATATCACATCAGATTTTTTTGTAAGTTGCGTCAACATGTCTCTTGGATCTTTATACTAAAATCATCTAATGTTTTCACAATTCCAATGTTTTTGAGAAGTACACTACTTTGTTAGAGTAGTGAGAGTAGTATACGGCGTGGCATTCCAGGGTATAAGGTGTTTTAACAGGCTGAAAAAGATCGAATAAGATGGCTTCTCCAGTTTTTCCTATCGCCATGAAATGGATGGGATGTAACAAATATATCATGTAAGGATGGAGTTGTAGTTCTGTTTAGAAATTTTTGTCCCAAGCAATACCAGGTTGTGTTGTTGCTGTTTCAATGTGCAACTATATGTGGTCTGATATGATAAGGGGAGTGTTTAGAGTGCCCTCGATTTAGACATGACTGTTTCTGCAAGTCAAGACTGCTTAGGCTATATTGGTGGTCCATTGTTTATTGAATTATGCCGTGTTGTGGAACTGAAAAAGTGAACAATTTTAATTATTTTCTTTTCGCATCCCACAATGCATCATCCATTGGTTATTGAATTATGCCATGTTGTGGAATCGAAAAAGTTAATAATTTTAATTATTACATTTCATGTCCCACAATGCATCATCCAATATCAGCAATATGGTTTACACATTTTCCACTTGTTTGCATCACTCAATTATATCAACAATATGGTCTCTGCCTGCTCAATACGTTTGTAAAGGCATTTTGAATAGATTGTCGTGTCTGGATTGGGCAGCTGCCTTCATTGACACTTTTTGGCAGATTGGACAAATCAATTAATGATCAACACAGATGTTCGGACCTTTGATTTTCATTTCTTCTGCAGTTCATTTGTGAAATGGAAATAAGCTTCAACTTCCAGACTCCTTTTTGTGATTTTTTTATTTTCAGAATGTTGAGTCCCTGCAATCTAAAAGTTTGCTTACATCCATTTCGGAAACAAAAGGCAAATTTCAATGGAAACTGATTTATCACATAACGGTGTGGTCTGTTCAATTCCAACAGAAGAAGCCATCTTGTTCTTATCTTAGGGTCCCAGAAAATGAACTTTTGTGGAAGAAAGATTATTGTGTGGATTTAACACTCATTAAAGGTAATTTCATGTAATAGCGCTGTTAGTCTTAACAAATATCACAACAAGTTCCATATATCGTCAAACATTTTCTCTATATCTTATTCTGTTATAACTTTATCATTCATTTATGTAATTTGACAGAATTATGGGATGTTGTTAATGAACTGGGGTAACTTTTGGTTACCTTCTGTCTTAAAAATTCAAACCTGTTTTATGACCTAAAGTTATTGAAAACATGTATCATTTTACACCTTATTTCTTTAAAAGCTGGTTTGAAATACCCTTACTTATGTAATAGACAAATTTTGGAGGAAAAAAAAAACTTCATAAATCCGAATTACAAGCCTTTTTTGAAGCAAGTCCTGTTTTGAATATGAAAATTTATCATTCCCAATACTTTTTTAACAACTTTGTTAAGCTTGAATCCGTATGATGAGAATTAATTTAATAATGAAACTTCCAAATGTGTATTATAATAATACAAGGCAGACAAATTTGCATCTTCAGAAGTATGTATGTGTCCTTTGAGGATGCAAGAAGATTTTCCATAATATTGGTGTAAATCAGGACAGGACCATTATGGTTACCCACAGTTCATTACCGGCTCTCTGATTCTTAGCCATACAGTCAGTGCTCACATGGCCTTATTCTCAGTGTTATGTTGTGCATTCTGTATCGGATGTTAATGGTGTGCGTGCAATACAATTTAGCTTTGTTAGGTTAGGATCTAGTGGGAATGACATGTTGCTGTACTAATTATAGCAATGTGGGTGCACCTGAGAAAGGAGGGATTTATTATGACTGCTTAGTGTGGATTTGGGGCTAATGGAACATGTGGTCAGTTGAAACAAACATTTGTATGGAATTTGGCATGAAAGGATCAAATAACATACTTTAGTTTAGTTTTTATTGGGACTTACAACCATATACAATACAATAAAGAGCTGTCCTTTATGGATAGCTCTTATAATTTATAATTTTGTTGCTAAGAGCTTTCCTTAATGGATGGGATTGGATTCTGAATCTTGAAATCTTCTTTCGAATTCTGTATTAGCCCCAACCTACCCCACTTGATAATATTCACCTTGAGTTGATATATCTGGTTAGGAAGCATACATGATTATCATGTGATTTGGTTTCATGAAATGACACTATTATTATACTCTGTTTCACCCAGTGTTGTGTGTGGGCATTAATGGTATATTATAGTTTGTATGTTGTACAAGTAATAAGCTGGTCTATCAAAAACCTACCTGAGCCAGAGATGTGAGGGCGAATTTTGACACTTGTCGATAGAAGGCACAAATGAAACCAGAGCTTTGCTATAATAAATCAATATTTATGAGCAATGTAATGGTATTTCATTTTGCACCTAGATAGGTTGTGTTTCATGATTTCATTTTTCTAGAATTTTACTTTAATTCAAATTTCTACAGGTATGTTGACTTGATACAGCTACGTCATAATCATATGACACGATTAGATTAATAATGTAGTTTTCAGAATTTATAACAGATTCAGATTTTATTCAATACTTATACGGCCATAGGCCCATAATATTTACAAGACAAAATTTTTACAAGACAAACTCAATTACTTGCAAATTGGTTAAAAGTTCATAAATAGGCAACTGTCCATGCTATTGAAATACAACCTTAACAAAGTGTCAACTTCAAATGTGTATTCATGCCTTTGTAACGACAGAGTGTGTATCAAATTGTAAATAATCTAAATTAATAAGGCACATGAAGATTAAGCTTGTAGAACATGCAAATACAATTAGGATATTTAAAACAGAATTAGGGTGAGACAGAGTATATTGTAATGTGATATTTCTCCTGAAATCAAATGTTAATATCTTTCAAAACAATATCAATGGTGCTTTTGCTTATAAAAGCATTTCAAAACTGTTTTTCTTGTACATGCATTAGTCATTTAATTTAATTTTTGTCCAGTTTAACATAGATACAATTGTTAACATATTGCTTCATTTTTTTTCAAAATGGTTGTCTTGCAGTGAATGTAAATCCCTCCTTTCTTAGGAGCACCAGATGAAAGGAACTACTTGATCATTTAGTGTCATCATGATCATACTAACAAGCTTTGTGTGATATTATATTCAACATGTTATGAATTAGAAGGAAGAAAACATCAAATAAATGCTAAATTGATAGATTTGAAATAAGAATTGATATGTATCAAATATACATGTATTTATGATCTGAATTGATTAATTAGCATTGCATTATAGCTATTATAGTGTGTTATTGGCTTTGAGAAAATTATTACATAGGTTTTGTTTTGGAATGATTTGTTTGTTCTTACAAAGTGTATTGTTTACATTACCATGGTAACAAGTGAGTAAATACAGCATTTTAAAATATGTATTGTGGTTTTACAAACATAATCACTTTATGAGAAACTTGACTTCCAAATTTTGAAGGTGAAATGGTACGAAATAATGATATAATCATGGTATATAATGATCTATTGAAATCTAAGCAGAAAAAAATGAAAAGTTTTGGCAGTTGTCGGTTGATTGGATTTGAATCCATCTTATTTGACATTGTCTTTGTCGATTGTTTTTCAGAGTGTAGAAAGGGGTTTCAGGTATCTGGTATGAGTATCTCACCTTATGTACTGCTGTATAAATGTTTGAAAATAATGTGTGAACTTGTCAGATCAACATATTTTAGTACTTTGTAGATATGGGATACAAGTACCAGACTTGGAATACCTTGGTATGCAGAACTGGTATGTGGTATGCAGTCAGTGCTCTGTTGTATTGCACCTGTCGTTGTGTGTTATATAATCAACTTCGAATGGATTTTACTCGATGAAACTGTCATTAATTATTGAATTTCAACTGAGATCACATAGTGAATGAATTTTTCTTTTCCCCCCCCCCCCAAAATGTGTCAAATTAAATTTCTTAGCTGCTATATCAATTTGATCATTTGCTATATTTTGTGGCATGCTGTGCATGTTATACCATAAGAAGTGTATAGCACTGATGATTGGTTTTCGTTTTGATGTCAAAGTGTGATTGTGGCTTCTAGATAAGTGGCTATTGTACTGTAAAAGTGGTATTTTTCACGCTGCATTTATTTTCATGCTCAACTTGTTTAGCGTGAAAGTAAATGCACCACGAAAACGGTCTTTGTATATACACTGCTGCATGTTAAACTATCACAAGTGTGAAAAATAAAACACGTGAAATTCAGTTAATATTTGCCAAGCGTGAAAATATTGGCGTATACAGTATCCCTTTCACAAATTAAGCCTTGCTTTGCCCATTATCATGTTTTGAGGTGTCCAAGTGTGGGAAAATATTGGATCCAAAACATGATAATGATAAAATTGGATGATTTACGCCCGATATTTATTGGTCTCGCTATGAGTTTTAAAATATTGGGCTCGACTGCGTCTCGCCCAATATTTTTGCAACTCATAGCTCGACCAATAAATATGGGCTCAATCGATCCAATTTTATACCAAACTTCACGGTATATGTGATAAAAGAATGGCTGTTATATCATCCCTATTTCTTGCAGTACTTCTACAGTACCTATTGTGGCCATGGAGTGTAAATAGAAAACTGAATATTTTCACCTGGCAACAATGATCACTTGGGACTAAAAATTCTTTAAAATTTCTATAAAAACTAAAAATTCCGCTTTCACTTACATGGCATATGTCCATTCAAATTTTTGGCTCCAGTTTTAGGCCTTAAAGAAAAGAAACATTTTATTTGTATTTGTAAAGCAACTATTTTACCTGTATTTATGTGTTCTCAGTTGATTTTCAATGATGCCATATAACTTTACCATGGTCTGTTTGCTACTGATTGTAGGTGGGTTTTTCCATGTGAAATGCTCCAGATTTTGTTTTCTGTATACATACAAAATTCTAGTCTTCGACTTGCAACTTACATTGTAGTAAGAAACAACAAAAATTACTGCCATAGAATAGAGGAGGGAAAATTTCAATAAAAAGGCTATTTTAATGCAAAATGGACATCTTGTTTGTGCGATTTTCTTGTGTTAACTTTGTAACTGTAGTAGGAAGGTTTTTTTTGTGTTGTAAAATGTAGAAAAGTTGTATTGCCTCGCACAAGAAAATGGGTGTATAGTGGGGTGTATAGGCCTTGGGATTTCACTATCAGGAAAGTTGGTAACATATACCAGTCAAGGATCCCCTGCCTCATTCACATTTTGATAGGTGACCTTGAGGATGAAAAGTGCATCATGAATTGCCTTAAGTTCAGTACCCCAGAGCAGGGGTTCTCAACTTTATTTCTTACTTTGCACCACAAATATTAGCAAAATGGTCAGGTAAAATGCCAAACATGCCTTTTTATAAGTGCATTTCTGATGTATTTCTTTGTTTTTTGAGAAAGTCAAATATAGTCAAAGCGGGCGCTGCTACTAAGTTTGAGAAGAGCTGCCTTAGAATTACAAATGAGGGAGCATGTAGGCTAAATTACAAGGCAAAAATGATTTTTATAAAGGTGTGGACTTCCCCCGGGGACTTCCCCTCTACACCCCCACCCCACAACATCAGCACAGGACCCTCTTGTGCTGGATTGAGATTCATTTGATATCAGGCAAATTGACACTAGATCACGGTGCCGTTTTTAAGGAGAAATTTGTACGGTAATCATCATGATCATGGTTTCTAAAACAGCCTTAATTGTTGGCTTATAACCAGATGATAACATTCTTTTTATCAAGTTGTGGACCCCCCCCCCCCTCATGCCTTACACAATATTTCAAAAACAGCCTTTCTTGGCCTTCCTACATGACCTAGCTGATTATCTGAGATCGGGCAAATTTACACTAGCAAAAGGCGAATTAGGCGGTTAACAACATATACCTGTAATATATGGTACTACCACGGAGGTACTATAATTATAGCTCCATGGTACTACCACAGCCAGTATATTATAGTGGGCACTGCAATCGAGCCTATTATATCGCATAGGTACATACACATACCCATGCAACCAAGCCCGGTCCCAAGAAACGGTAATTTTCATCAAATATGCACTATTTATACTAAATTTACCTAATACAGGGTGTCCCAATAAAAACGCAACGAATTTTTAAAGCAATACTATAAAGTGTTAAAAATGAAGCGCCCCCTGTCACCCATGATGACTTTTGATTTTTTGGACTTATTGGGTTTGTTTTAATTTTTGGTAGATACAAATACCCTCCAAACGATTTGGCTCAAAGATGCTTACTTTTTCTGTTAGGGCCATTTGTTGATTTAAATTCGGGATCCCGAATTTAATTCAACATGTATTAGTATAGGAAAGCATGCATGTCCTTTATATTTATTTTTCAGTGCCAAAACAATTGTTTGACAAAATACTCTTGCAAACGCTTTTAGATAGTCACATTCCTTCATTTAATGATGTTTTTACTATAAATCATTTTTGGTCAAAATCTTAGTGTATTGCTTTAACTTATATTTTGAGAGAACAGAGCACAATGGTGAGCAAACGTTACAATAATATTATAGAGTAGACCATTGGCTTTTACACGATTTTTGTTTTGTTTAAGTTTGGATCTCTGAATCAAAAGTTATTGCACATTTTGCAAAGACCCGAAAAAATCTTGATGGTCTGATTTGTTAATCTGTAAAGTTTCCCCTCTGGTGACGTCATTGGGCACACGTTGAATGGGAATTGCTAAAAACATCACATGACTAGGAAAAGTATCCCTTGAACCCATTTAATGACGAAGGAATCAATTTAATGATGATCTATAAGCAGCTGGTTTAGTCAACCTGTTACGTCCCCTTGACGGGTCAGATGAATAATTAACATAAGGCCGAACCATAGTCGGCCTCCAAACAAATGTTTGGCCGTGACGTTACCAAATATTTGGCATCGAATTTAAAGTATGAACATAAACGGGTAACAAACATTTGGTCCAATGACATGTGCAATCTAGCGCGAAATTTTATTTGGTCTCAACTCGGTGTTGAAGTTATTTCGTTCGGAGTCATTCGTCATTTTGACGTCACGACCAAATGTTTGGTAGCGAAAATTTTGTTTGGAGGCCGACTATGTTTTGGCCCTTACTTGAATTCTTAAACTCCTTTGTCTTCAGTTTTCTTCCGTACTCAAGTTGCTTGCAGAATTCTCTTCATTTCAAGTTTGCATTTATTTAGCTGGAAGTCTAAACTTACAAATTGGACCAAAGTAGATTTAAAAGGATTTCTTCAATTCTTCATATCTTTGGACTGAAGTGGTTAAATGAAATGGGACAAAAAGCATGTTGTAGAGTGATTACTCCACTTTTTAAAAACATATATTACTTTGATTTAATCTTTAAGCAACTATTTTTTATTTGCTCGTTGCATTAATAATGGGACAAGCTGTATAAGGACTTTATGGAGTTGTTAGTTACACAAAATACTGTTTGAACAAATGTAGCCATGGTAACCAAATAAACAAACCAAACATAAATTGTTTGATTTCTCTTTTTCATACAGCGCGGTTTTCATAAATTTAGTTCAAAAAGGTTCCTTTCATGAATATGGAAACATTAACTTCTGGGTTTTTTCCCCCAAGTACCGTGCATCTTTATTTTTCATTTTATGCACAAATTGCCGTTATGCGGCTGCTTGGCTTAAGCCAAAAACAAAAGTTTTGACTAGAGCGTCTCGAGCAATCTTATACCTTAGTTGACTTTGTTCTTACTTTTGGATTTATATAAATAATAGATTTAGGGTCAATTCGGGTATCTTCACTCACTTTCAAACGACGTGCTGTTGAAATGAAATTTTCTTCATTATGATTGGACGCATAACATATAATTGATGGCTCAGGGACGCCATGTATATCGAGGAAGCTTGTCATAGGTTCAAATCAAACATTAACTATTTAACTTGCTTGAAAAAGACAAATCTTTCCTACAACTCGGGTATCTTCACTACCCATAGGGTATGTTCACTATGTCGCAACTAGTCATATTAGTCATGCATATTGCAGCAGGGTAAATTCACTCATGTGTCGGGTAAGTTCGTAGACAAAGTTTATTTCAAGTTTATGGCATGATCTTTGTTGACGATAGCGATTGTGCCTGCCCTCAATTTTGATCGTTATATGCACAATTCATTGTCTAGAAGTATTCATGAATTTCAGGATTCCAAGTGACTGAAGTTACCCGACTGCTCGAAATTACCCGAATTGACCTTATATAAATAATATTGAGATATTTTGAATTAGATTTATACTATATTCAACTCGGGCTATCGAATCTCACCAACCCGAATTCTTGAGTGTGATTCAATGTTCTGGCCATAGTCTTCACCAATTCATCTTTACGGGGTCTGTATCCAAAACATTTGCGCCAGGTTTTCGATGTCCTTTGATGAACTTCTGAAACCACCTTTAATTCCTCGGCAAAGTCCGTTGTTAGGTTCTATGGTATCTCAAAGGCTCCTGGCCTGATAGATAAGCCACAACAGTCCAACTGGGCTCAACGATTGAACAAACGCACTGACAACGGTTCACAAATAGATTACACTGGAAAAAAAATTAACTCTCATTTTACGGGAAAATGCCTGGCAATTCTATTACCAACATTTTACCGTAATCTTTACAGATTCCCGTAAAATTTAATATTAAAGCGCAAGTTGATGCATTTAATCAATCAATCAATCAATACACTGTACTTGCATGACATGCATACCTCATGATGAAGGTGTCTATTCAGACTTCGAACCACGGAGCAAGTATAGTAAATATTCTTGCCCAAGGAAACAAGGAGACGAAAACCGCCGCACCCGGGGCTCGAACCCACAACCCCTGTTACGAAACATATCTGCACCGCATAAACTACGGGGACTTGCCGTAAAATATACGTAACAGCCTTTGTTTTTACGTGATTTAACCGTCAGAACTTGAAAATACATGTTTTCAATCGTAAAAATACGGTAATATTTTTCAGTGTATAGAAGGGGACTGTTTACAAATGGCAACTCATGGCTGTCCAAATCACCTCATCTTTAATTAAAAGGTAATCATGAATTTAATTCAATTAACACTGTCCAGGAAGGGTCGTCCTGGGGATCATCTCATCGTGAAGTCACGTGTCACACCATGAGGTGCCAATGAAACTTGATGACTCGCTAGTCCCGGAAGGCTGGCTACTCCGAAACGTTATTCAATGGGGAAAATATAACCTTGAAAAAGGCTCCCTAGTCCGAAAAAACAGCTCACTAGTCCGAAAGTTCGCTAGTCCGAATAAGAAAATAGGCTTGTTAGTTTTTTAATTGTTAAAACAGCTCGCTAGTCCAAATCATTGAAAAACGGCTCGCTAGTCCGAATTGTAGAAACAGCTCGTTAGTCCGAATTCGAAATTATGCTCGCTTGTCCGAATTTTTAAATATGCTTGCTAGTCCGAATTTAGAAATAGGCTCGCTAGTCCGAATTTTGAAAAAAAAATATTAGAAGTATGTGAATTTTTCCTATTTGTTACCGTGAGAGAGCTGTTCGGACTGGCGAGCTGTCGGACTAGCGAGCTTTCGGACTAGCGAGCTATCCCCGGGCTCACCTGTAGGTTTATGCAAGTTAGGCCTACGTGATTTGATACAGACACGTTGAAGTCCACGTGGCTGCTCATGCATGTATACAATACAGTAATCAAAGCAGCCGTTTAAAAACTTTTTATCATGGAAACGAGATCTTGGGCAATTTTCTCAACAGAAATTGTCCCCTGTTCATAGCATTACCTCCATGTTCACAGTAATTTGACCCGAACCGGGCAATTATTGAAGGACCTCCAGGCAATTTAATCCTCTAAATGCCACAGGGATTTAACTAATCCGGGGAATTTTAGCCCTATGTTGAATAAAGGACCGGGGCAAGCCTTGTGTACTGAACTAAAAGATCGTAATAATACAATGCCTGTGTATACAATGGTAAATCTTTTAAGACTTTATTATGCTTCTTTCCAGATCATTAATCTAGAGAGAACAATCGGGTTTTTTTTTTATGGTGGGCTACTTTAGAGTCAAAGATGTGTGATTTTTACTAGAGCATTCATCTAGAAAGAACCATCTAGGGTCTTGAAATCTTTGACTTTGGACTTGTTGTTATGCTGAAAGTTAACTTAGGGGCCTGCTTCCCTTTGTAAGAGGCATATATGCCTACTGCATTAATGTTGGGGAAATCATTGTATTGCTTTGGTTATTGCTACTGTAGCTTACACTGTGTGACCAGCATTTTGGCCTTCACTTGAAATTCAATTAATAACCTTACAATTTTGCCATGACTTGCGCATGAATCAGAATCAGATTCGTATTGACCAATTAAGACCCATGTCAAAAAATTCCTGGGCCCAAAACATTAGAGATGTTAAGACGACAACCGGGACGACAGGTGGTTGCATAAGCTCTTGGCAATGTTTCCAGTCGACATTTCCTCAACCAAGCTCGCTTAAAAGTATGAGCAGTCCAAAAAGAATGATTAGTCTTTCAACTGACACAGACTAAGCTAGCTTGCTCCAAAAGGATTTTTGATTTTGCTTACCGTGAGTCCGTGACCGCACAGATATTTTGAGTTTGGTTTAGAATGACTGACACAAACCCGGACACAACCATGGAAGATTTGGGGCTACATTCACAAATTTCAACAGACTCAGACCCGTCATCAATTTCAAACAAAGAATCGAGGAAGAAATTCGGAAGCAAGAAGTAAGTGTGTTTGGTAAAGTTGTCGATCCATATAAGACTATTAACATTTTGAGGAACGACCATGACGCCGATGATATAGGCGCGGCCTATTATTTAGGCCTATTTTCACTTTCATGAGGATAGGCGCATAATCATTGCTTCATGATCGTTGCTTCAAAGGCAAAAAATAATGTGATGCACTCATAATTCTATATTCGACGGGCATACTTTTATCGTTCGACGGCGGCATCGACGCTCAAAACTTGGTTCCACTATTATGCCTCTCAATGCTCTCGCGATGCTTTTCCGATGTATCAGAAAATAGTATCGAAAATACATAATCTAGAAATGGATCGGGCGTCGAGGGGGGCAACACGGGGCGCAAATCCAGATGCATGTGCACTGTCTCCGAGATTCAGATTAGATCTCTTTGCATTGCAAATCATCTCTGAGATTCAGATCCTTTGCATTGCAAAGCGTTCATGATTGCATTGGAATTTGTTAAGATAGGCCTATAATTCACTCACAATGTCCTAGATTAACATTCAGAAGACACCTCACTAAATTTAAAAATTGTGTGATCAAACCGTCGCCAATGCTTTGTGAAAGGTTGTCCAAAGCATCGACATCTCTACTCAAGATGATCTGGAAATCAGTCAAGTTGCGAATGGTTCAGGAGAACGTCGTTTCCCATCCCATTCTCGCGCACGTCAGGAGAACATCGATGTCTTCTTCACTTTTAATATCGAAAATGCTCGCACTGCCTTTAACTAGGCCTATGGGGCAAGATGAATGCCAGTGCATCTCCGCAAGCCGCTTTGCAGACGACAGTACTCTGCACAAGCGGTCTATGGAGATGCGGATCTCGGATCTGAATCTCGGAGATGCGCATGCATCTGGATCTGCGCTCCGTGTTGCCCTATTATATTTTTATTATATATATATTTTTATTACACATTTGCTTTATTTTTCATGACTGATTCTAGTACAAACTTATAACATTAATGTACATTTCTTTTTGGATTTCTATAGATTACGACGCTCAATAAAAATCAAAGTTCGTCAATGTTTAATATGTGGAGCAATGACACGACACAGGAAAAGGAAGATGGTTCCTGAGGATGAGTTTGACAACGACACATATGATTGGGTATGTGCCAGCCGTTTAAAGTTACATATGCTAAAATTCCGCGTTTTCCCATTTTCTGTTATGCGTCGGCATGTTTATTTGATTGAAAAATCGAATTCAAAATTTCATAGTTAAATATTTAGAATATAATAGGTCCCATTCAATATGAAAATGCTTTAAAATGTTCTCCGATTTGATTTTCATAGGTTGCTCCAAAAATTGATTTTAAGATATAGCGTGAAAGAATTTCTTAACGGGAATCGAACCGTGAAGGAATTCCTTTACGTAAAGGAATTACGTCCTTTCCCGAACTGAATTCTAGCATATTTATGAACTATCTGCATGCATTCTCATTCAGTCTACATGGTCTAGTGCAAAGTTATATTTACCCCATTGATCTAATACTATATTTTAATGGTCTCATTTTACTGCAAAAACAGAAAGGAAATCCACAGATTATTCTTTGTTTGAGTGGATAATGTTATATACTGAACTGCTCCTGTAAAACTTTAAGTAGCAAAATCAATCCTATCTCCTGCTGCCCTATCTACAGGGTGTCCCAATAAAAACGCAACGAACTTTGAACTTTTATTTTGAGGGAACAGAGCACAATGGTGAGCCGAAACGTTACAATATTATTATCGAGTAGACCATTGGCTTTTACAGGATTTTTGTTTTATTTAATTTGGATCTCTGAATTAAAATTTATTGCACATTTTGTAAAGACCCAAAAAATCTTGGTGGTCCGATTTGTTAATCTGTAAAGATTCACCTCTGGTGACGTCATTGTGCACACGTTGAATGGAAATTGCTAAAAACATCACAAGATTAGGAGAAGCATCCCTT
>JXSR01S034670.1:23531-34989 GCA_000969725.1 Ophiothrix spiculata
TTTCAATATTTTTTATTTGCTCGTTGCATTAATATTGGGACAAGCTGTATATATCTCTATTCATTAAAACTATGTAGCTTAAGAATTCTTAACATTATAATTGGTAAACATTTTACTACTTGGCAAATCTGGTTGTTCATATCTTTATATAACTCTAAGAAAAATAAAGGTTCTGTTAAGAACCCTTTTTTGTACCACATGGAGATCCCTTTCGTCTAAAAGGTTCGGTTAAGCACCCTTTGATGGTTCTTTGTAGAACCTTAAAAAGTACAAGTAGGCCATGGAGAAGGCATAGTTAGTCCTTTAAAGTATTGACACATGTTTTTGCTTCATTAAGAACATTTTTTCCTGTTTTACCAAGAACCATTTTAGGGTTTCCTTGTCTTGATTCAAAAAGGGTTCTTGAAGCTTACGGTTTGAACCATTCTCGGGGCTAAAGAACCCTTTTGAACCTTTTTTGGTTCTACATTGAACTGTTGAACCCGATAATTTTTTGACCAGGTTCTTTGTAGAACATAAAAGGTTCAAAAAGAGTTCTTTAAGACCCCAGAATGGTTCCGAACGCTTTAAGAACACTTTTTGAACAAAGACCAGGAAACCTTAAAAAGGTTCTTGGTAAAACAGGAAAAATGTTCTTAATGAAGCAAAAATATTTTAAAGGACTAAACTATGCCTTCTCGTCCCTTCATTTGCAGACTATGTGAAGACTGAAAGTAAATTATGCCTTGATGGCCTACTTGTACTTTTTAAGGTTCTACAAAGAACCATCAAAGGGTTCTTAACACAACCTTTTAGACGAAAGGGGTCTCCCTGTGGGACAAAAAAGGTTCTTAACAGAACCTTTTTTTCTAAGAGTGATATATAGTAAATAGGCCCAAGAACAAAAGAAATGATGAAAGTTTCCTTTAGCCTACTTGGTACCAAGTTGGTTTTCCTTGGCGAAAGCTAAACAAGATGATTTGAAGATGATGATGATTACCAATGCAAATTTTACTGATATCTGGAATCACTATTCAAAACCACACGTTTGAACTGACCATTTGTTTTAATTTTGCCTAATTCAACAGAATTGGGACCCAAACCATTCAAAATGCAAGGACATTACTGATCAAGACTCATCAACCACAGCCTCTCCAGTAAGTTTGACCCCAACAGATGTAGTAAGGACATCTTGTGAAATATCGTCTGATGAAGGCATATCAAGCGCAGGAGACATTGAAACTTCAGATGATGAACAGTATAGCAAAGATACAACTCTGCTGAATGTGAAGAGTAATGGTGCAGAGCAAAGACAGGGACTCGTTGGTGCAGTGCAAGAAGTTATCAGTGTGGGGTTTTCAAACTTTTTCTATGTTTGTATGTAACAAATGGTGTGCTCCCAGCACCATGGCATCTATCATCACAGCACCAAGGGACTTTCTGGTAGCTCGGTTGCGGGCTCGGTTGCTCTATATGTGCAACATGATGGCATTAAGCCACATTGAGACAAGTTCTACATGGTTCATGAAAATTGACATTAATCATTTTTGTCTTATATTTTCTGCATTGTACGAACACAGATGGATGGAGTCTTCTAGCTAGATCGGAGAGAGTTAATTCAAACTTTATGGATTGAAGAGACCAAACGAGTCCAGAAACTTGCAAAATTCTACCCTTTCCAAATTCACTATATACTTTCAGTCTGACTTTCCATGACTCTAATAGATTATAGTGAAGCATGGAAAGCGGGCTTTGAATATATAACTGATAAACATGCTATCCAATTAACTAGCTTGGTCCCCATCATGTCTTACAGGATGTGCTGTTATATTATAGGAAAAATAATTCGATACCCTGGGAATTTTGACAACTTCTTGCATCAAGATTGGAACAGCGACAAAAGGTCCTTTGACCATTGGAGTCCTTGAGTATTGGCCAGCATTAATTCAAAGCAGAAGCATAACATGATCTTATACTTTCATGTCCTCAAAAAAGTAAACATTAACCCATAAAACCTGTCATTAATTAATCACAGCTAATTACTTGGCAAGTGGTAGCTCTACTGTTATGTGCCATATGTCAACCTGGTCTTGAAAGTTTCTCAACACTTGACATGTGGGCAAACATGTGAGGTAATTTTTACATGTGGGCAAACATGTGAGGTAATTTTTAACGGATATTAGTCCTAAAGAGTTACACGACTGTATGTGTGTCTTTTGATTTTGTTTTGATTGAAATTCAGATTAGTCCAGGTCATACATTTTGGATTTCCTTTATTAATTAAGTTACATTAGGCCAAGGAAAGACAATTTTTCCATCACTGACCCTTTGAAAGATTGATTGATTTTATACTGTTAAAAATCAGAAAATGAAACCTTTCCTCTACTTTAGTGCTACAATAAGGATGAAGTTGTAGACCTCATTAATATACTATACCAAACACAGAATTGATTTGGGGTTGGGTTTATCAATTTTAACTAATCATATTTTCCAGCATTTCAGTATTCAAAAAACAATTTATCAAAGAGCATTTTTGTTACCTGTATATTATCACATTTAGCATGTATATATTATAACCTTTGCTCGTGTTTGTATATATATATTTATTTATTTTTATAATTTACTTATTTTGACCAGTATGCATTTACAATCTTTTGTTAATGTCACGATTGTCATATTGTATAACATGTAAATTATTGTATAACATGTGAATTTTTTATGCATGCATTTCTTAAATAAATGCACTAAGAAATATGTGTTTCCATATGCTTTTTCTATATAATACACTACCATGTTGTAAATAATGTTACATATTGTATATCCAATTGTAAATTAGAAGTATATACAATTTAAGTAAACATAATTTCTGGGGTTTCCTCAGAGAGACAAAATTTCCATAGAATTTCCTTTAAAAAATTAGGGCTTGGTCACACATCAACGTTTTGAGCTATAACATACGCCCAACGTACGTTTTGGCCATAGATATACGTCTCTCTATGGTCAAATACAGTAGTTTTACGTCAATCTCTATATGCTGATGTGTTACCGAGCTCTTAGTACTAGTATTTGATAGACTTGGTGCTGATAATCTCTTGAATTTCAAATAGTAGATATTTTTCCCGAAATGCACAAGATTTACCAGAAAAGTATAGGAAAAACTGAAGATGTCAATGTCTATTTGCTTCTAAAATGCTCCATAGGATTTTTTTTAATTTTCACAATTTTGTTAAATCTTTTTTGGCATACTTCAAAATACTGAAAAAAGAATGGTTACCATGTCACTTGCAAGAAATATGACAGAAACAGGCATTTCTAGACAAAATTTGATGGCACTTCGAGTCTGCATATTTATCTGTGCATATATTGCTCAACTATGCATCGCAAGATTATCTGAATCGAATGTGTGCGTTCAATGTACATCAATACTTGGATTTAGGGTTCCAACAGGAAGTCAATCTGTACCGAAATTTAAGCCCAAACACAGTTTTGCCTATAAAACTAATTAGCCGTGACATTTGCTCCTACAATCCATATACATGACAGCAGGTAATTTGAATTGTTGTTTGGGTTGGGTGGTAGTGCACATCCTTTTCACGCCTATTTGCGTACATCGTTATGCTTTATCAGTGCATTGTGGGATTCAATTTCGGGCTCAATTGATTTCTGGTTGGGAAACCCAAAATCTGCGTATTGAAAATTGTGTATGCAGAATGGGTGCAAATTTGTTTTTTAAAATTTTTACTATGAAACAAATCGTTACCCCCAGTCGGAATCAACTGTTTCTTGAAGGAAACCCTTAAAAAGTGTGATTATTAGGCGCGTGTACAAAGTTGTGCATGCTCGCCAATTGTAACTTCCACTTTGAGATCATTGTTTCTATAACATTGTAATTCTGTAAATATGTTAGATTTGCTATTCATGATTAATATTTATAATAATATTGTAAACAGAGACATTTTGTAAAAATGATAATCATATTCAAATTGCTATCTTTTGTAGTCATACTCATTGTTAATTCAACATATTAAAACATAGGAAAAATATGGCTAGATATTGTTTATATAACTTTGTTGAGTATCAAATTAGATGTTGAAAAATAATACAAAAATCATGTAAGATTCATGCAGAAAATATATTCACCAATCCTAATCAATCATTGCTAGTCTCTAACCCAACACAAAAACACCAGTTCACAATGTTGTAGAATACAAGGGATATTCTTTGGATCACATAACAAGAGTCTGATTGCTTAAAGCATACTTCAAGGTTTACAGAGTATATTAATATGTTGCATGCCGGTTTAATCCTGTGATGGGATTTTCTCAGTAACATTGTGATGACCCGATATCCCTGTCACACAATGAAACTAACATACTTGAAATCAGTATATACCGTCCTAAAATTATGTGACCTAGTGTGTGACCCTGTCAAAAAGATAACATGCAGGTTTGATCATGTAATGGGCATCATCAGACCAAATCCAGGGTCAGAAGTTGCTGAAGAGTAGTTGCGAGAATCCATTTGGATTTTCCCAAAAGAATTCTGTGAGAGTCCCCAAATTCTTTTGCATTTGAACTAATGTACACTTTGGAATATTTTACATGAATCTATCCCGGAGGGGGCGCTCGAAGAAAAAAGTGGTACGCATGCTCGTCAGAAAATCGTCAAGAAAGGGTAAGATTTTGGCCGATCTTTGAGAGAATGGATTCTTGGTTTCTCGTTGTACTTCTGACCCTGCAAATCCCAAAATGATCAATGTAAACCGACACCAAATGAGTGGAAATCATCACCATCATGTATATATATTTAGTACTTATTTTATTATCATTTCCCGAAAACATTCCTGACATTTTCCTTGATTTAATGAAGAAAAGAGAATTTATGTGGTTAACCCACTCTACACTTTAATCAGCTAGATTATAAATTGGTATGACACTTCTTAGCCTTGATGCATCCCAAAGCGTAAAAATCACATACGCACCTATTGATGTAAGACTGACCACCACTATTGTAAAGATGGTGACCAAAATATTTGATACAAGCAGTACACAAACTCTCAGTCTCTTGTTTTGTTCATTTTATAACATTTTTAGCACCAGGCAGTAATAGTAATTTGATACTTCACCATTTCCCTTGCTATTAAACTAAGAGACCTTCAAGTCTCAACACTGTTCTAACAATATATCCACCGTCTTCTTGGATATGCAGGCAGCATACTGAATCTTGGTGAAGGTGTCAAACAAAGATCAAGTCTGCAGTAACTGAGGATAACTTATGGTCAGAGATACACACCAGTAAGCAAAGGTTGCTACTATATACTATATGTGATGACTCACCTCGAAAGGGGGGACTTTGCAGATGATATCAATTTTGAGTTTATCATTGCATCTGTTACAACATTTTCTAAGCTTTAAAATGACACCTTATTTGTCGAAATTGATCAAGGTGATCAAATTTTACAACAGAAAATCTGCTGGAAATTCTTAATTATTTTCTTATTTTTGGCTGCCTATTTTCACCTGTATTTTTGGCTGCCTATTTTCACCTGTATCTTGAAAAGTGTTCTGTCGCAAAGTCTCCCTTTTATGGGTAGGTCATCACATATATCCATTGTCTTCTTGGATATGTAGCAGCATACTAAAAAGGCTGCTGTAGCTGAAGATAACTTGAAAGTTCTGTCAAGAAATTAAAGTATCAGTTCACTATTACAATTAATGGAAGAGCTACATTGAAAAGAAACCTGTGTTAATCAGTTTTCTAACATTAATCATGTTATTATCCTATTTATAACAGAAATGTGCATCAGTACAAAAATATTTTGAGTCAAACATCTTTTACAAAAATCATAAAAGACTCAAACCTTTGGATGGTTTTTTTGTCAATTAGGAATAAATCCCATTTTTCACTTGATCAGCAAAAAAGTAAAAGATGTTTCATTCAATACAAATATCCATAAATAAACATAATTTTTCAGACATTCTTACAAATAAAGCTTTAATTCAAATAATTATAATCATAATACCATTAATTTTTTGCACAAATTTGTCAGTTTACATGACAAATCTCAACAGTGGGATTAAAGACCCATTTCAGATTGTGCATTGCAAGTTCATGACTTGATTTTGTTTCATGAGTTTGTTAAGAAGAAGATCCTAATTTTCTGTATCGCTACAAGATTTAATGCTGCTGCATAAGACAAGTTTGAAAGTTTAATTTTCAAATGTCAAACAAACATTATTCAATGGCAGAGATTCTTAAATTAAGGTAACTTAACGCATGTAAAGTAATTACTTTAACTAGAGTATATCAGAAAGATTTCTCAGTTTGACTAGCGATGTCCTATACGACGGATTCTGGACAGGTCGCGAAATGACGACACTGCGTGAACAATGAAATTCCAATACGATCCCATGTAATATCTTTGCAAAATAACTCAGACACTGAAAGGAAGATATGCATTGTAAATACGATCATAAGATTACATAAATTTCATATATTTTCTACATATGACATGGCGTATTCGTAATATCATTATGGTTAACATGAATCGCACACTTAAGTACTTTGATAACGATTTTAGCGTTCACATTTAGCGGATTCTGACTGGTATTTGATTTCATCTACCACAAACAAAATAAACTTTCTGTTTCTATAGAAAAATTATAGATCATTCTGTACATTAACAATACAAAGGTAATTCTCTATTTTTAAGATTTTTGGTATTGTAACATCTATTAATGGTATATATATAAACACAGAGGGTATTTATTTGGAACACACATAAGTCTAGAATTTTTTCATGGATACAAGAAATGGACAACACCAGTGATGTTTAATAACAGCGTGATGTTTAACAACAGCACAATGTAATAATGCTATGCTACCCAATCAGCACCATTCCATAATTATCAGGGTTGTCAAAAGCATTTGACGCCATGGATCATGAAATGATTTTTATGAAGGATTCATACCCTGTAATGGTACTAAAGGAATGATGCATTATGGGAATTCTTACCAAGTTGAGAACACTTCCACTGATGAAACACATGATGCATTGACACAAATTCTACAATTTCATATAATCCTATTAATATCACTGTACATCAGCAAAAATTGTACAATTACTACAATATAACAATTGCCATATATATCCACAATGATTTCAAGGTGGTTTAACTTTAGGGGTTAATTTCTTTTTTCAAAGCGTGGGTAAAACAAGCAGTCAATTAACATTTACATTTCTTTGGATGATGTTGGACTTAAAGAAAACTTAATCCAACTCTGTTTATGGGGTCATTTCAAAACTCAACTGGTCAGTGGTTGACCACTCGGAACTGGTGGTTATGAGCAGTTGGCATTGTATAGAATAATAGCAACCTGCCAGTGACCCAAAAGCTTTCGTTAAGTATCTAAACCATTTTATCTATACTAAAATAGACCTTCAAGTCCAGCATTTCCCCAAAATATAAATATCAATTGACCCCTTGGTCTCTATCTACCACATCACTGGGCATATTTGGTATCTTGAATTCTTGATAATTTTCAGCATTAACAATCAGCATAATACATACATTGTATGAATGAGTTTATATTGCAAAGTGATACTGATTGAGTGGAATTAATATGCGTGGTTTGCTACATAGAGTGACTCGCCAGTTGCTGCTCCAGTCACGCCGCCTGCATACTTTCCCAGTGCTGCTTCACCATTAACCTGTAGCAAAAAAAAAAAAAAAAAATCCAGTAAACAAATGTGTAATTCTTTACCAGTCACAGTAGTTCAATCAGTCAGGCAATTGTTTACATTGCAGAATGTCTAAAATCAAGATTTAGTAAAGGTGCTTGACATGTCCTTAAACAAAGAACCAACTGATGATTGCTTTGGGCAAACCCAAACTTGATGAGCTGATCCTGTGTGATTTGGTTAAGATGAGGGCATTTTGACAAAGGTTCAGTACCCTCAAGGTTGCTGCATGACTTGGAAAGATGCTAAAAGAGGGGAGGGAGAAGGGAAAATAATTTGATCCAAGGGGAAAATTCTTTTGAATGACCTGTTGACCTTTGACTCCACCAGGACACTCTGGGTTGAGAGCAGTGATCTTGAAATAACCTTGAGTCCACTTCTCAGAAATTTGATCTTTTTATCTTGAACCTGAACCCACCAGTACACACCCTGAGTCAAGGGGTACTGAAGGTGCAAGTACAGTGGGATCAATTGTTACAGAGCTATTGAAGTCACCTTTACTCGTTTAGGGATGCACCAATAAATATCAAAGGGGACTATAGATTTTTACTTTTCCCTAAACCTTTCGCAGAATCTTTTTTCTCTACTTGCTGAAACAAAGTCCCAAGATTAAATCAAACCAGTCGCTGCCATAAGTTGAGTGTGTTTGAAATTCCCTTGGACAAGGAACTAACTGCTAATTGTCTCATAGAGTTGATTTGGGCATTATGGTGAATATGTGGGCTGATCAAAGTTCAGCGCCCCTAGCAGAACCTGAAATAATGCTTGGTGTGGAATGGAGCTTACTTTGGCCATAAAAGTTTGAAAACATGAACTCCATAACCATCCCTTAACCCTAACACATTTATCTCCTGTGGAAAACCTACATGAAAAATGTCTCTTCACTTACTCCAAGGTGGTATTCGAACCAGCATCAGATGCAAAGCATTGCCAAGCCACTGGGGTGGCCCTATTTAGCCTACTAAGGTAGCAGCTACCTAGGTAGCAGATTAACGCTCACACTCATTTACATCCTATGACGCAATTGGACTTGAGCGATCTTCTTGACTTCCTTTTGAGGTTTTGGGGGCTCAGATTTTGGGATGTTAAAGTTAACAAAATAAATCTGCAACTGACCTTTGCCCTCTTGATGAGTTCTGCCTGTCCAGCAGCCACATTTTCCTTCTTTCCTCCCCATGCCTTGAGTACACTAGCCTGCAGAGCGCGTCCGTACGAGAAAGTCAAAGCCCAGGGTTTCTTGCCTTCATATTTATTGATGGCGTCCAGATTGATGGAAGCGTCTTCTTCTGATTGGCCTCCTGACAAGAAGGTGATGCCTGAAAGAGAGGGAAATGCAAACTTGCATACTTATAATAAATGCTGAACTGAGCAAACTTTTTTGATGTGTTGGTTTTCTGTATTTCTTTACTATATGTGGCTTTGGCATATATAAGGTAATAGTAGTTTCAAAATTTAACAACTGGTTAATGACTGGAAGTCATATGTAGGTCTTCAGTACTGACTGGATGCCAAATCTTTGTTATTTACTGACCAAAATTAATATAAAAATCACTCTATTTGAAAATGGACTGGTGTGCATCCCACCCCAAACACCTTTCACATACAAAATTTAACATTTATTTAAGTGGAGATCATCCTAGGTCAAAGAATTGTTTATTAAAAATCTAGATGGGACTTTAAATTGATCTGATTTTAAAGAGAAATCTAACTACAATAACTATATACACAGTTCCCAAAGCTTGAAGATTCAAATCCAAAGTTACCAATATATTATAAAAATAGGAAATCGATAAGAATATTTTTAGACCAGGGGCTGATTTCACTAACATTAAGCAACTAACCCCGTTTTGATCGCTAAACTCCAAAAACGATCGATAATACCCGCTATTTAGCGATCATTTCTGGAGTTAGTGATAAAAACAGGGTTAGTGACCATCGCTAAATGTTAGTTAAATCGGTCTCTTGGATAAATCCTACTTACCAGGAACAGCAGCAGGGACAGTACGCTGCAGTGCAGTGACGGTGGCATAAGCATTGTCATGATGGGTGAACTTGGTGGTGCAGCTATGGCCAGCTGTTACCATGTTGGGTTTTAGAAGAGTGCCCTCTAGGAAGATGTGGTGCTCAACCAATGCTTTGTATGTGAAGGACAACACCTATAGAAGGAAAGTCAGACATTTGCATACATTTTGAATCATTTTGTATGTTTTTATTTTCTTGATTGTGAATTATTTTTACCTTGCACAATACATACATACATACCATTTTTCGTGGTACATTTGTTTTCGCAGGAGACGAATTGAGCGTGAATAGCGCAAAAATAAATGAAGTGCCAAAAATAACACTTTAATTAATGCATGTTTGTGGCATTTATTTTCACCCCAGTTTGGTCAATTTCTCCAAAGTCTGTGTCCTCTGCAGTAAGGATATAAGCAGTAAGGATATGTGAATGTAGGTCCACCCAAAGCTTTAGTAAAATTTCAAATCATCAGGTAACAAGTGAAAACAATGGTTTGGTTTACATCAGAGGTTCCTACATTTTTCTGAATATGTCACATAATGAGAAGTTTGAATGGTAAAGCACCAAATGCAGATTTATTTTCTACATATTTCTTTTATTTTTCTTGAGAGAGAGACAATGAACCCAATGACTATTTCTCAAAGCTCCACAACAATCAATCAATCAATCAATGATACACTGTACTTGCATGACATGCATACCCCATGAAGGAGTCTATTCGTGACTGTCCGACCAAGGAGCAAGTAGAGTAAAGTTTCTTGCCCAAGGAAACAAGGAGACGAAAACCACCCGGCCCGGGGGAAATCCAGATTTAATCACATCATTATTTAATCTTCTCTGTCACATATTGACAGGTCCTGAATTCAAGGATGTAAATTGTGTAAATTACACGCTATACTTGAAATGTTTACACCGCTGTGTACACACCTAGCAATAATATCAACTAAAGTTCCAAATCCTGTTTCATTGGTTTTTATACAGCCCACACTTTGCAAGTTCACCATGTATATACCAGATACAACATCCTTAAATATGATAAACTATTGGCATGATTTCAGGTCATTTACTTCCTTTATACTAGCCATGGTTTTCCTGATCTAGGATAATCCTGTTTCAATGTTTTTTTCTTACATAGACCACGCTCCACAAGTTCTCTTATACCACACATGACACACACTATCGGTACAGTTTAAGGTTGATTACTTCCTTTATACAGGGTGTCCCAATAAAAATGCATCACTTTTATTTTTGATCATATCTCAGAAACCAATAAACAAATCTTTAAACTGTTTTCAAAATAATAATGAGTATAGTTTAGTCTTTCATCTGTGAAATTTTGAGCGAAATCCATCGAGCCAATCTTGAGAAAACTATAATTGTGTAAGAAGACTCAATTTTACCCCATTCCAATGGAGTTTAACACAGTAACTCATAATTGCAACTATCATCGATCTTACATGACCTTGTCCCCCACAGTAGTAGGCCTACTCTAAATAAAACTCATTTTATTCATTGATAAACACCCTCACAGGAAAGCAATCCACAAAACAACAGCCACAACAAGAACAACGACAACAATATATTGATACAATCAAAAATATTGATTGGGGTAGAGTATGTAATATAAACGATGTAAATGAAGCACTTAATGAATGGCAATCTGTATTTAATAATGCATGTGATAAGCATGCACCATTTAAGGAAAAGAAAGTTAAAGG
>JXSR01S034670.1:42380-55776 GCA_000969725.1 Ophiothrix spiculata
TTTTTTTTTTTTTTTTTAGTTTTTATTTAACGCTGCAAAACAGCAAAACCTACCAATTGAATTACGTTGCAACTTTCATTGCTGAAAAAGATATCAAAATCATTTTGTGATCTCTAAGTGTCTGTTTTGCAAGTTTAAAATAAATTCATCAATAGTAACCAAAGATGTTCTTTATTATTATGATAAACATGGGTTACTGTTGTAAACCCCATTGGAATGGAGTAAAATCGGGTCCTCTTACAAAATTCTTGTTTTCTCAAAAAAGGCTCGCCGGATTTTGCTCAAAATTCCATCAATCAAAGACTACACTATACTAAGTATATTATGAAAGAAGTTTTTATTTTTATTTATTGGTTCCTGAGATATGATCAAAAACAAAAGTGATGCATTTTTATTGGGACACCCTGTACAGTTTATGGTTTTCCAGATCTAGGACAAATCCGTTTCAATGCTTTTTTCTTACACAGGCCACGCTCCACAAGTTCGCTCATACCACACGACATACACATACACACACACTATCGGCACAGTTTAAGGTTGATTACTTCCTTTATACAGTTTATGGTTTTCCTGATCTAGGAAGTTATACAACAGGTGTACTGTAAACCAAATGTATTTAACCTCTATTTGGTTTTTAACACCTAAACAACTTGGATATAGTCACAATACTGACCAGCAATGAAAGGCGTTGTGTTGATTACTTAATTTTGTACACATTTTTTTAATGGCAGGTCTTTGCAAAACTACATCCCTAAATCAATAAAATTTTGTATAAAATGGTTACAAATATCTAGAATATGCAATGCAAGAGTTTTTAGAGGGTAACTGTGATCAACATTTTACCAAACTTCAAACATACCAAAGTAAAAAAGCGAAAAAGAAAAAGAGAAACAATAACCACAACAAAAATATGTGACTTAGCCAGGTTTGTTAAAAATATTAAGTTTGTAAATTTTTTTCTTGAAATTGCACTTTCAGGTCATATTCTGATGTCAATATCATTCTTTATATTTGAACAAAGATAAGTGGAGTCTTGTGTAAGGAAACATCTGTGAATTTTCCCTTAATGTGCCCATCATTAAATACAAAATCAGCATAACCCAATATGCACTTGTAATATACTGTAAAGAGTGTGATAAATGAAATTGCAAAGCAGAATTACTTCAATACAGCATAATCAAGAAGTTAATGAATTAGAAGTTGGCGGTACTGAATACGGTTCTCACTAGCGACAAACAATTGAGTGGTGCTCTGGCAAAATGAGCGGAATGTCGCGTTTTTCAAAATTGAGTTTATGGCATATTTTAATTCTCTATAATCTCAGCTTTCGAATGATATATAATATGTCATACTTTCTTTCTACAATCTTCATTTACAGAAAGAAATACAAGGCAGTCCATTCAAAATCTGGCAGTTAAATTGAGTCTCAAATCGATTTTAAAGTTACTGATTACTATAGTGTTTGATAGCAAAACGCGATCAATTACCCGTGAATAATTGCACTTCCCGGCATAATTGACCTTCAAAACGTGAGATATAGTTTGACACGAATGTATTAATGCGTTTTATGTCCAAAAACGAAATTTGATCTTTTCACCATGTTTTTACTTTATCAGCCATTTATTCAAAATCTTCAATCGCGACTTTCCGCTCATTTTGCCAGAGCACCACTCAATTACATAACATGATTCTGTCTGGATTTGCAGAAACCAAGAAATGTTACACCAACCAAAAATAGTGATGTTCAAATTTAGAATCTATAAAGACTTCATATGGGTGATTACAAACAAAAATTTACAGCCTTTCGAAACCTGCTTGACCATGATGGTGCTCAATTTGTGAGTAATTTGGTCCTTGCCTAACAGATGGTTATTCTACGCCAGTTGCCTTCGGAATTTTGATGTTTTTCAAATCTGACCCACAAAGTACAAACACAGTATGTGCATTCATAAAGCATAGCAGATACTTCTTATAAGCATACAATTTCACTTAAATCCAATCCTATGCTAGAAAATTGTATTGCTTGGTATAGTAAACACTGCCTTCCAAGTTATGAAACAGAATTAATCGATTTCTCCAAAGGAAAAAGAAGTAACTTGCAATATATCTGCAGTACACATACTGCATTTTTACATCATTTGTATCAATGCATCAATGTTTGTTTCGCAAAACAGTTTTGAACGTATCAGTAACCAAACTTCGTCATGCGAGTGCAAGACATTCGTATCTGCAATGGCTGCCATATGTTACTTTCATTTAACGCCATATCACTTGTCTGTGAAAAATCCCTCAAATTTCTCTACCATAATGTCAATGGCTCTTGAAATGGTTCTTCAGGTGACGATACCATTACCTAAAGAACCATTTGAAGAGCCACTGACCCAAGACTGGACATTATACAATAAACAATGCAAATTTTTGAAAAATGACGACTTGATCCCAAAATGCGCTTCATATGGGTTCAAATTGGAATCTACACGGTTATAAAACTCTTTTGAGATTCTGTGATTTTTCACCAACCAACCTGTTCAGTGACCTCCTGTGCCCGTGCTAAATCATGTTCACCATCAGGGAGTACTTCTGGCTCAACGATAGGTACAAGACCGTTCTGAAAAGTATACAACACATACAAATAAGCAACAGGTATAGACAGTAAGTTTTTTGTTTTGCAAAACATTGAGACATATAATTCTGGGGGCATAGAACACCTGCTATTTACTGCCAGGAACCAATTGCTATCATTTTGAATATATTGCTCAAGTCAAATTCAAGGTTGACCCAGTAACATCGTTATTTCTTAACGTATTTGATGCTCTGCTCAATAATCAGATCAGAGAATCTGACAAAGCCTTGTGATCATTGTGACTACATGAACATTTTGTTCTAAACATAATAAATTGATCCAAATTCAATAACAAAATTTAATGTCACTTGATTCAGGATTCAATTTGTATTTTCAAATTGAAATAAGGCTCCTTAGTGCTATGTTTTAAGCAATTTCTTTGAATACAAATTGTTGACTTTATGGTGCCAATTTGTGATTGAAGCTCATATAATTATTTATACAAAACCTACCTGTTGACAGATGCTGGCATACCTGGCCAGTACATTAGCATTCTCCTTCATTGCGATATACGATGGTGTGGTATTGGAGATCTTGAGGACACACCGCCATTTGGCAAAGCGAGCGCCACCTTTGTAGTATTCGGCACACCTCTCAGCTAGACCATCCAGTCCTTGTGTAGTACACTCACCATGCTCGCACCCAGCCAATGGAACGACACCCTTGTCGACCTAAAAACAGTATAAAGATAATATTGTTGACTTCTGGCTCAATTAATATTGACATCTCTAACCCATTGGAATCTTGATCGATCTAACGGAACATAACATAAGATTCATCAGCTGCGACCAACTAGATATGCCTTTGAACAAGGTATTTGATCAGAATAGTTTTGTCGACCACAGAGATAGATGTGAAAATTACTTTTGTTTGGGCTCCAATTTTCAAAACTAAATGGAAAACTGAAAAATCATTTTATAATAACAACTACCAGGGTTTTGTTTTTCATTTAAATGAAAGTAGTTTTAATCTGAATGCAAAATTTGTAGACTACATTTGAAAACAAAACCCAGTATAATGAACAGATTTAAACAAATTATTAACTTGGACTAAAGATTAGCTCACAGAGTATGAACAATACTGGATTTCTTAGATACAGCTTAGCTACATAACTTTACACAGGGATGTAAGCTGTTGGGTGTAAAAATTGCAGAAATTGTGTGATTAATAGCATAAACACTGTATATTGTTTTTACAGAAAGTGAAAGAAAATTGCAGAATTTTGCAAAAATGCAGAAAACTTGCATTCCTGTTTACAAATTTGTTTCATAATGCCCGAAGGCCTCACTCATCAGACATAGCAATATGAGGTTATCCTAAAATATATACACTATCCTAGTATCAAAAATGTCACATGATAAGTTGAAGAACAAAAGAATTATGAAATTTGCATAATATAACAAAAGATCATAAATTGCTGGTTGGCAGCACTTGACTTTGTTGACAGGAAAACGATTGAAGGGTCCACAAGTTAATTGGACGTATGTATCAATTCACACACTCATCTATTTAGGGCCCTTCTTCTTGAGTGAACTCTACCAAGTTTCAATTGGGAATGGACAAACTCAAGATGGTGATAATATGTGAAGATAACAATATTTTGAGCTTATAGAATAAATTATGAGTGATATAAAACAAGTTTTTACTGCCTGAATTTTATGCTAGGCATGCCTGAAATAATAAATCTTTCCCTTCAAGGTGGTATTTCAACTAAAACACTCATAGAGTCAGCAGGTACTTTTTTTACCTTGATGCCAGGGATGATGTTCTTCTCCTTGAGCAAATCAACGAATAGTTTGCCGCTGTCATCTTTCTGATAGAATGTTTCATGGAACAAGATTACACCGCTGATGTTGTTTGCTACAGTGGGGTCGGCAGTAAACAACAGTTGTCTGTATTGGCGCCTGTTTTCTTCTGTGTTCTCAGCACTGATGGCTGCAAAACGTTTGCCCATGGTTCCTGTGACACATAACAAAGCAATGCAATCATAACCATGATGTGATTATATGTGTACCGCCGCGGCAAAAGGGTCCAGTTGTCGGCTCGTACATGTTGCTCCTTGTATAGCATATCTAATGTATGGTATTTGTATACATCAGATATGCAACAATGAGCAACATGTAGGAGTCGACAACTGGACCCTTTTGCCGCGGCGGTACACATATGTGGTACAATCTGGGAAAACCTGCCACACTTTGCATCCTTAAGGTGCGTTTACACTGTGACGACTTAGGGGTAACGACAAGCAATGTAGACCTGCGAATTGCAGTTTTGAATTTTACGCCCGTCATTGTTAGCTAAAGTAAGTTAATGCTCACACAATCTGCTAGCCACGCAACTCATCGTTACTATCAGTCGTTTTCAGTTGTAAGTTTATAGTTGCAAATCTGTTACCCTCTGTCGTTACCCTATGTCACAGCGTAAACGCACCTTAATATCACTTATTTTGATTTGTCCGAATTGTGTTTTGTGGCCAGTGGAGACCTATGAAATAAGTAACACAAAGATTTGAGCATATACGATGGACTTTCCTTCAAAATAAAATATTTTGAAATCTCATCAGCAGCATGAATACCTTTTTCAGCAGCTTCTATGGCCTTGGTAGTAGCAGCCAGCTAGTTTCTCTTCTCACCCTGACCAGGAGCTACAATGGTCTTCAATTTGGATTGAACACCATATACCACCACAACATTCAACACTACATTGTCCTTACCTATGCACTCATCAGCACCAACCTTTTCTGGAAAGCAACTATAACAAGCCAAAAGGGTCATTACTCATTGTGATAATGTTGAAAAAGCAACGGGTTACTTTGTAAAACAACACGTTGCTTATTCAACCAATAGATATTACACATCTATAAAGCAACACCTTCTTTCCCGGTTAATAAGCAATGCGTTGTTTTATTCAATTTTTCGTAGGACTGCGTTGTTTTATTAAAAGCAATGCATTGTTTTATTAAAATTAACGTGTTGTTTTCAAAAGCAACACGTTGATAGTGGCAATACGAAATGGCCCTTTTGGCATGCTATAAGTGTCAGCTTCGTTGGCCTCTTTTTACCCTGGCTTGGAGCTACTATCGCCTTTAATTTGAACCTAATATAACACCCAGGGTTTAATTCCGCTAACCTGTGCTTTCATCTGCAGCTAGGATGCCTTTGCCAGGAGCTACGATGGCCTTGGCTGTCGCAGCCAGCTCCTTTCTTTTCTCAATTGGGAGGTATTCAACAGGCATGGTGATAGTTTGATGTGGCAGTGGCTAATGCAAGAGATCTGAAAAGATACAAAACATAATTTGTAACCTGGATTAATATTATTCATGAACTGTAAAAAAAATTATTGATATTTCACTAAATAGCATTGTGTGTATTCAAATTCAAAATATTATCTGCAGTAGTTCATACACTGCACACTGAGTC
Organism: Ophiothrix spiculata; assembly: GCA_000969725.1. Lineage (NCBI taxonomy): Eukaryota > Metazoa > Echinodermata > Ophiuroidea > Amphilepidida > Ophiotrichidae > Ophiothrix > Ophiothrix spiculata. The sequence continues at coordinate 48,423 of JXSR01S034670.1, forward strand.
TAAAAAAGACTCAATACCTAAAGTTGTAACCTTAATTTAGTCTCCTGACAACTCTCCCTGAACTTTTCAGGCAAGTAATTTATCTATAGATCTTCTACAACTTTTGTTCAATTTTTAAATGAAGCCTTGAATGCATTGTACTCACACATTTTGCAATTCTCCTATGTCTAAGAATTACTTATTTAATGCAAATCAGTTGTAGCGGGGTTGTAGCACAAGAAATCTTGATGATTAATTCAACAAAAAGTTCTGGCTAATGGACCTTGGGGCATTGGCTTGAATCTAATAAAAAAATGGTTTTCATTATGTATTCGAAATCATCATCAATCTAATGCACCTTTGGGCATAGTAACTTAGAGATAAGTTGTTAAATAAGCTAGGACTTGCATTATATTTGTAAAGCTTAGTCCATGCTCCTAATTTAATCAAATCTCACCCTTTTCCCCCAACCTTCGTAAACGATGAATTGGATGATTTATACACTCCGAAATTTTCACTAGATTCTTGTAGTAGTCAAAAATTCTAATTACCATTTAGTGATTTAATTTGGCGATGACAAATTTGAGCAAATTTCAATTTATCCACAATTTTGCACGGATTTAACTTCACTTATCTATTTTAGCGATTTGCAGTCTAGTGAAATTAATTCCCTACCGAAAATTGCTCACTTTACAGTACTAGCTAAAAAATCAGGATTTTTATTTAAAGGGACTAGTCTAGTTAGATTCTAAGTTAGAATTTGAGGTTGGGACTGTGAATCATAAATTGCTTTGTATTGTGTTCCAGTACAAAATGATATTATTTTATCATGTATCACAAGGAATTTCTGATCGAGGCCTAGATCTGTGCCTTCTGGTAATGACAACTTCAAAACAGCATGGCTATTTCATGAGTAAATGACCTTTGACCTAACGTAAGGATAAGATTATAGCATAAGTTGAGTAAATACCACACTGCAATGATCACCTAAATGTCAAACACTCAAATTTTGCAATCACTTGGTCTAATTTCACAATCCAATAATGCAGCTGTCAATTGCTTCACCTGCCCCCCTGCTACCCAAGCATAGTAGGAACTTGACATGGGGGGGGGGGGGACCTCTGCATACACCCTGGGTATGCGGGAATGTAATTTTCAGTCCATTCCCATTCAAATCCCTGCTACGTCCCTGCTATGCCTGGGTATCGAGAGAACAGGACAGTTGCCGACAGCTGCATAATCATGATGACTATCTACCCTTGCACATCAACCATTGTTTTCAATTGACCAATATTTACAAACTGTATCTTAATTCAATATGTATATAATTCATGTAAAAGATATCTTTGTAGCAATTGAATTTGACAGCAAATGCTGTACAGTACAAAAAAAGCTCTGAAAATAAATGCCCAGTAAAACATTGATCACACATATCAATTACAGAATCTCAATACTAACTTTTCAATGTAGGCTGTCAATGCTATCACAATTAACTTATCAATGCCTGTTGCAAAAGATGTTAACTAAAGTTTGTTAAAAAAGTATGTTGACTTTGAATAACATCAAAAACTTACCCCAACTCTCAAAATATCCCTTCTCCGCAACCCAAACTCTTGATTCTAACCTTAACTCTTATCCTAACCCTAACTCAAACTTAACTCTAAATCAATCAAAATCTCTTAACCCTACAATGTTGAGTGAAACCCAGACTATAATTACAGTCTTGGTATCTATTTTGTAAAACATTCACATATTTTCCTTATTTCAGTAAATCCATAATCCACAACTGAGTTCGCAAGTACCGTCATAACCAGTGATCCTAATTATGTGTGCAAGTCATTAATTACTTGTGCAAGTCATTACGAACTCCCATTTTTTAATGAAATCAAATTTTATACATTAGATTTTACAAAATCATGACTTGACAAGTTTTTACCACAAGAACATTCACAGACAGAGGAGATACCCATCCAATGACTTATTTTAAGAACCTGAAGTCTTGTTTTAGGCAGACATCTGTGGGGGAGGGAAAGGGGTGGGGGATGAAATGTCAATCCAATCCAAAATTGGTCCCTAAATGACGAACATGATACTCCTCAAAGATGAATCCAAGTAAATCTGTATAAATTTAAATCTATGAATTTAACATAAATCCTGATTGGCATACATGAATCAAGGTAAAAAGATCTGAAACTCTTGCAATCCAAAACTGCCAGTAAGTACCATTTACAGATCTCCATATAATGAGAGGGACAAACTCTAGTCTGGTGAAAATGTTACTGTGTGCAAAGCTTTTTACCAAAAAATTCAACAAGTAGAACTCAAATGTGGCCAAAGTTTACCCCATTTGAACTTCTGTGACCTTAAATGACTTCTGATGACCTTGAAACGACCTCAAAATTTTTTGGCATCAACAATCAATCTCTCCCTCCCAAGTTTCATGTACGTACACCCAAGGTTTACCCCATTTGACCTCCTTTGACCTTTAATGACCCCCGATACAAACTCAGTCTTTGGACAGTCAAGGGGCACCCACCCACCAAGTTTCAGTAACAGTGAGAAAATGTAGGTTAACATTAAGGTTTACATTTTCATCACAGACACACGGACGGAGCCCATTTTATACTATAGTCCCATTCCCATCCCGAACTTCAACTCGTTCTGTGGGGACAATTAGTATTTTGAAGTTACCTGGCTGTTGAACAATAGCTTACCAAGTATATACTACATATAGCGCTCGGGGTCTACCCGTTATTTAGAAGACCCACTTTTCAGAAGGCCTGTTATTCAGAATTCTGAATAATGGGCTGTTATTATTTTAAAAATACCCAGCTATTCAGAAGGTCTGCTATTCAGGACATTTTTTTTTGAATAGCGGACCTTCTGAATAATGGGTTGTTAAGAGCTGATTGGGCCATTATTCAGAAGGCCCGCTATTCAGAATTTCAACATTCTGAATAGGGGGCTAATTTCAATATTCTGAATGGGTCGCTAGCAAAGTCTCTTTCGATAATGCTGTATGATAAAACGGTCAATCATACAATGATACAAGTACTTGCATAACGTGAATACCCCATGAAGGAGTCTATTCGTACAGGGGACCCACGGCTTTACGTGACTGTCCGACCACAGAGCAAGTAGAGTAAAGTTTCTTGCCCAAGGAAACAAGGAGAAAATGAAAACCGCTCAGCCCTGAACTCGAACCCACAATCTCTGTATTACGAGACCCGTGCTCTAACCGCTCGGCCACGCTCCCCACTTGCGGGTACATAGCCTGTCACTTTGAACTTTGAGACTGACATCCCCCAGGGCAGACGTGTCTAATAATACTTTGCAGTGATGTCCTAATCAGCTGCAACTCCACACGTCCCTGTTGATACATGTGTAATTCAGTACATAGCCTATAAATGTCAGACAGCTTCAAGCCTGGTAACCCTACCACCATCTGCTCACATCATATTGAACCCTAATAACTGATCTAAATACATAGCCCTGTCAATCTCTTTTTTGCATGTACATTATTTGCAAATTGGTATCGGTTGTTTCCGTTTATATGAATAGATTTCAAGATTTTAAAATCCTGACCATGGGTAAATAAGTTTGTACTCCATTTACAAAATTTTATCCTTTTACAAAATCCTGGTATGTGCACATTACTGAAGTTCATAATTTAACTTACTTTTTAAATTCTTCACAATTCTTGAAAAAATTAAATTGCAACAAGTTCAGAACAAAATTTGAATTTTACAAATGTCAATTTAAATGCCTTGAAAGTTATAAAAACGATATTATTTAATCAGTCTGCAGTCTGTTGCAAACAACTTTTATTAAATAATAAACACTCCAATAATTTAATTTTCACCAAATTTATTGTGCAAAATGCAAACTACAGCTGCCAGCTGCTCAAAATTTTAATAACATACCGACTAAAATAAATGGCAGAATGAGTTTAATTACATTCACTTGATAGTTTTGACAATTAACCAGATCATAATTTTGTTACAAGCCATTCATTCCCATTTCTCAATTTTCTGAGTTCTAAATTTTGATTTGTGGCATTTGAAATTTGTGTAATTTATTGGCGTAAAATTGTGTCTAAATTGCAGTTCAAAAAATCTTTTTGATACTTGCTGAGGTAAAAGTTGATAGAATTCTTATCACTTATTAGCTTGACAAGAATTTTCATATTAAAAACCAATGAACAAAATATCAACTTATTTCCATACAACTTATTTGGTGCTTCAAGCATCACCTGCACAAAATGAAATTGGTGGAAAGTTATTTTTATTAAAACTCAGAATATTTTGCACTGTCATTCTATCAAAAGTAGAGACCTTGACATGACCGATCACAAGTAACAATTACTTGGAAAATTATCTACAATGACATTTCCTGACAACAAATCAAGGTAAAACTAAATACAACAATCAATGATAATTTTATAGGCCTATTTTTTATTACATGTATAACTATCAGGAATAGGACATTTAAAAAATATTCCAGTTATTTATTTCAAACATCATTCCACAGAAAGGTAGGTCAGGTGAAATGCCAGAAAATAACATTTCCTTCCTGGTATGGATTTAAATAATAATAATAATGAGAGATTTTGGTTGGAAATCTGATATATAACCCTCGGTCGTTTTCCCATTGAAGCTCTATCTACATAAAATGATGTGGATTTTATATAAAACCTGTGCATAATGCGATTCTAAATTCTATAGCTTACCCATGAAAAATAGCAGCAAATATTCTTTTGAAACTCACAAAATCAGAACTAAAATACTTCCCACAGCCAGAACTAAAAATTCTCCTTTTGGTATACAAATGCCAAGTCCCCTCTCAACAAATCAGGATTTTTACTGGAAACCTAAAATACAACTTTCAGTCTATTTCCCATCGAGGCTCTATCCAGCGGAAATGTAATGAAGTTTTATATGAAAATTGAGCATTAAATGCAACTAAATCCCACACCTTACCTAGTATAGTGAAAACAGCAGCAAATATTCTTAGAATGTCACAAAATCAGAAAAAAATACTGTATTTCTTACAGAGCCAGTACTAAAATTCTCCTCTGGTATAAAATGCCACGTCTCCTCTCAGTGAGCAGTATAATGTGGTAAACCCAACAGCTTGAAACAACACTGATTTGTAGAACTTCAGAAGTGAATTGATTTCTATTGTAAACAAACCAGGAAGTACAACAGCTGTTGAGGTCACACCCACAACACACCTCCAGAACTGACCAATCACAAGGCTGGTTAGAAGAACAATTTCACAGTTGACCAACCATAGAATTTGTTTCATTCTGTGACATCATAATATTATTTGGTGTGTAAATATTGCTAAGTCATTGGGTCACAAGATTGTTTAGTAACTCAGAATTTTAATCCATAAAATGAAGCAGCACAAATTGAAAGCAAAATCATTCAAAAATACTAAATACTCCTGGGTACATGTACTAACCCTAACCCCACTGAATCTCACAATATCCCATTCCACAAAGTTAAGAAATTCGCCTAAGTCCAAATACGTCATAGACCCGAGTAAGCTATGATCACGAAATCGCTGCCATGGCAGCGCCTGCTCAGTATCTTGACATAGTGATAATTGGACCAGGAAGCAGGGGGTCCCGGGTTCGATTTAAGAGGGGAACCCGTGATTTTTGAATTGAAAATTTCCGAGGAGTTTTTAAACGAAGAAGTGGTCAAAAGTGTTAGGGTTAGTGAGTTGAAAATGCTTTGTTATCATGATGATGATGACGACAAAGATGACGATGATGAATGATGATAAATGATGTATAATGATGAGAAAAAATCTTCAATTCATAGTCATATCATAAATCCTGATATAACCCTAACAGACCTTTGTACTAAAAGTACTATCAGATAAAATCAAAAAATTGTCCAAGTCCTATAACGTCATAGACGGGAGACATTATGTAGGCACCAAATTGCTGCCAGGCAGCTCCCGCCCCGTGGCTTGGTATTGCTTGATTTTAGATTGGGATGCGAGAGGTCTGGGGATTGAGTCCCGCGGTCGTATGAGGCAAAATAGTCATTTGTTATATGGGCTTTTACATGGTATTTGTACATATTAGTGTGAGATTTTCAAAAAAAGTAAAATGTGTTTAATTTGTTTAAATCTACTAAAATCATAAAACTAGGTTGATATTATGTATCTCTGTGTTGAAGCAAGATAATCAAATGTAATTTCAGTACTATATAGTAAATTTAATTTTTTCCCCATTGGCTTCCTATGGGAGAAATAACGGTCAAACAGAAAATTGACATACATGGTCGACCATTACTATTTCATGTTTGCAGGATGAAATACATGATCCCTATGCCACAAATTAATGTTTCTGCAACTTAACCATTACACAATGATTTCAGAAAAGCCAAATCAGATTGGATATCATAAACCTAGGCTATATCTGCATGCATTCAAAGATATGAAAAAACATTGACATACAATGTTACGACCGTTATCAGTTTCTACTCAAATCTTTAATGAAAATTAAAAACATGAAATTAAAAACTTTTTTTGGTGTTTTTTGAGAGTTTGACCCGTTGTTTATAATATTAAATGTCAATTGTTAGAGTTTGATAGGTAGTAGGCATTCCAAAATTCATTCAAAATGTACTTGTTTTTAAATCTCACGTTGAGAAATGCCAAATATGTAATATTTGACGACTAAATCAGCCATAACTTAAAAACGACTTGCACTATGAAGATGAAACTTTCAGAACTATCTCTCCTTTGCCATATTTCTCACTCAGAGAAATTTGGAATGCATGAGTAAAACACAGACTCCATAAGAATAATTTCATTTTTTTAACCAAAATATGTACAAATACCGTGTAAAGGCCCATATAGGAATTCCAAGAAGGTAAAGGGTTAATAAAGCTTATGTTTGTGTAGTGCAGGGCTTCGAATTCCACGGTAACGCGCCTGTGCGTTCACAGAAAAAAGTTGAAAAGTCCCAGAAAAAAATAATAACAGTATAAAGTATAATAATGATAATAAAAATTACAAGAATTTCTGACGACAGATGATTTTTTTCCGGCGATATTGAATGATGAAATACAAAAATGAGCCAAAGTTTGGGGTAAATGTCAAATTACTGTCAAAAGTAAGCGAGTTTTTAGAGCAATTTGGTGCATTTTTTCATAAATCTCAAAGAAAATTTTCATCAGCACAATTAAAGTTCCCAGAAAGGTTAATTTTTTTCTATACCCTGGTGTAGTGTATATTAGTCTGTGGGAAAAAAGAAAAAGTGCAAAATGGAGTCTGCACAATTGTTCTTGACTGATTCTTATTCTTTGAGACCCATAGATTCCAGAACTGAATGATGCAAAATCCGCATCATTGA
>JXSR01S034671.1:9582-21786 GCA_000969725.1 Ophiothrix spiculata
GCCACTGATATGATCACTAAGCAGAACGAAGTTTATTGTCTGTGTTGCGCCGCGCAATTACTAACAATAGAAACGAGAGCAGTGCACATGGAATAAGGGTACAGCCAATGGATACAAGGCCTAACAAAGACATGACATGTGCTGGAACCATTGGAGTTTCCAGTGGTTAAGTTCAGTTGTTTTATTCATAATTAAACATTTGACCTTGGGTATGGTGCTATATTCTCATATACAGATAATGTTTGCCTTTGATAATTTTGATGTATATAATGTGTTTTCTGACTTTTGACCTTACTTTTGACTTTGGTTATGAGGCTGAATTGACAAAATATTTCACATAGGAATAGGAACTTATGATGGAATGGTGCTTTTAGGTAAGCTTCCAACTTTTAATTCTGAAATTTGTGGAATAAACCCCGTGGAATAAACTTAACATTTTTGAAAATCAATTATGGCAAAATGAATTATGAATATCTTAACCTTTCTTTCATATTACACGTAAAATGAATTGATAAATGATAAAAAATAATAAAAATTTAGTGCCTAGTCTAGCATTTTGGAAGTTCATTACACTTGGGAAACAACTGGTACTGCCATACACGTCTAAGGGTAAAAAAAAAAGGGGGGGGGGGTTCCACCTTGAAAAACTTTAAATCACCACTTTGAAAAAATATCTGTATGATATGGACTTGAAACTTACAGGACATGTTAGAATTGTCGTTTCCTTTATTTATTAGCAAAAAACTGACAACATTCCGACATTTAGAAATTTTATAACATTTTTTTGCCCCCCCAAATCTGATTTTGTTTGGTCCGGAAATACTTTTGTGATGTAATAATTACGTAACGCCTCGACAGATTGTCATTATCTTGGTATCAATGGAAAGAGGAGACACTATAGAACCAAATGATACTTAAGCACACTGTTATACTGTTGGGCAATTTTTTAGCGTTGGTTAAACTATGAACAACCCAATTGTTGGGTAAGTAATATTAACCAACTGTTGATGAAATTTTACCCAATATTTGGGTAATTAGCTAAAACTTTTACCCAACAGTTAGGTAATTAGCCAACATTGTACGCAACGTTGGTAATTATTTACCCAGAAGTTGGGTTGTTCATAGTTGAACCAACATTGGGTAAATTATTTGCCCAACGTTCTAACAGTGCATGTACATTTATAAATTGAGAGGGGTGGGGTGGGAAAAACGTGTTACAAAAAAGGCACAGGAAGACGAGGGTTAAGAATAATTATTATCTAAATTATCTTACGACGCTACACGTGTATGGCAGTAACAATTGTTTCCCAAGTAAAATGCACTGCATGGAGCCGCTTTCCAAAATACTTGACTGGGCACCAAATACCCATCATTTTTTTAATCATTAATCAATTCCTTTTATGTGTAGTTTGCCCCATACATAAAAGTTAAGATTTTATAATTCACTTTGTCATAATTGTTTTTCAAAAATGTTAAGTTTATTCAAATAAAATCAAAGTTTAAATTTAGAAGCTTACCTTAAAGCAGCATTCCATCACAGTTGTTATTCCTATGTGAAATATTCTTTTCAATGAAGCCTCATAACAAAAGTCAAAAGTAAGGTCAGAAGTCAGAAGTCGGAACACATTCTTGATATCAAAATTTTCCTAAGAATAACACCCTCTATGAGAAAAATAGACCTTACTGCCTTGCAAATGAGTCTCAGATATTGTGTAAATTTATTTCAAAGGATGAAATCAAATGTGTTCAAAAGTATACCTGCTGTGAATATCTAAATCCAATAACGTGATTTGATGGGCCTCCAATCGATCCCTGAGGAACTCCTACTCCTAGCAATGAGTTCATTGCCAGGACCTCCAAACCAAAACTATGTTTAACGGGATATCCAAATGTAAAAAGCGCTGATGCAATCTGTATGCTTCCCTGTCTTCAAATGAATAAAAATCGAATTTTGATTTCTTTTCAAGGATTTTGTTTTGAACCTGTTTCATCATCTGGATATAGAAGGAAAGGGTGCCATAGCGTTGCAGCAAATATTTACCAGGTTATCAGAATTTGACACACTGACAGCTATTGATCAATTACGGTATATTTTGCGTGTCGTGGATCCTGAAGGTAGGATTTGATTATGAACTTTTCTCCCTCTACTTTCTCTTCATCTTCATCTTCATCTTCATCTTCATCTTCATCTTCATCTTCATCTTCATCTTCATCTTCATCTTCATCTTCATCTTCATCGTCATCGTCATCGTCATCGTCATCGTCATCGCCATCATCTTTATCTTTATCTTTATCTTTATCTTCATCGTCATCTTCATCTTCATCTTCATCTTCATCATCATCTCCTCTTTCGTCTTTGTCTTCATTTTTAAATTCTTCTGCTTGTCTTCTCATAGATATGCAATAACATTGTCTGAAATTCAATTTTGGCGAATTTTTAGTATATCACAGGTGTTAAATTGTGTATATTGGCCCATGCTTTTTGTCCTGTTTAATTTCACCTCCCAGTCCAGAGATATGAAGAATTTAAGAAACCCCTTGAAATCTACTTTAGTCCGATTTGTGAGAGTAAAAACCTTTCAGTTAAAGAAATGCAGAACTTGAAACAAGGAGTATATGACGATATTCTGCAACCAAATATATAGAGCATAATCAATCCAAACAAATCTTACCTAACCTGTACCTAACATAAACTGATATTTTAAGTTCATCATTAACTGAAACAGGTCAAAATTTCAAATTAAACTACGGATTTTCATGATACTCTCATATTCCTTAAATCTGTTTTCTTCTGGTGAGACAATCGGGTAGTTTTGGACACAATTTCTACCAAGAGAGTCGGAAAAATCATAATGAAAGATGTCAACCAATAATACTATAAATTAAAAGCCTTCAACATAAACCAAGGAAAAAAGGAAGACAAAGAAGTTTAAGAACTCAAGTAAGATAGCAATTCATCTGACCCTTCAAGGGGACGCAACAGGTTGACTAACCAGACGTAACAACCCGCTTAATATCAGCAGATCCTCATTAAACTGGATCTTTATGTCATAAAATGGGTTCAAGGGACACTTCTCTCCATCGTGTGCTCCATTACGTCACCAATGGTGAATCTTTACAAATTAATAAATCTGACCATCAAGATTTTTTTGGTCTTTACAAAATGTGCAATAATTTTTTATTCATAGATCCAAATTACACAAAACAAAAATCTTGTAAAAATGGTCTGCTCTATTATATTTATTATTATAACGTTTGCTCAAAATTGTGCTCTGTTTTCTCAAAAAGAAAAGTTCAAAGTTCGTTGCGTTTAATTGGACACCCTGTATAGAAATCTTACCATTCAAATTTCTACCATTTTCTGCAGGCAGTGGCTTGATTGACATGGACATGCTGCGGATAGCTCTTGAATCGTGGTGTCATTCTCTTCAAGTGGACATAGATGATGACAAAATGGACGCCATTGCTGGAGCACTCTTTGCATGTAGTTCAGGTGGTCTTGATGATACGCTGGTCACCGTCTCGGAGGTCATGATGGGACTTCAACACAACCCAAAACTCTTGCAAATCTTTGCTAGGTATGATCTGCATTGATTATCTTGCATATCCAAACATATCTTCATTTTACCCAGGATAAAAACAGGACACATACACATACTTAATTCCATTTTGGTCCTTGTCGTTTTAGGGAGTTTCCCAGAATTGTAATTAATTTCATTTAATTTTATTTGTCATATAGAACAAGCCAGATTGAATAGTACTTCTGTTATCGTCTGGCATAGAAAATCATCATTGGATGAAAATCTTACAATTGACAATGTATAAATCAAGTAATGAAGCCTATTGTTATTTGATTTATAAACTCATTTTTAAACAATATCTTATGATTAACGTGTAAAAAATGATCCTTTTAGTATTTAGTGTATTTGATCTAAAGAAACAGGTACTTCAATAATTAATTAACCTGAGTATTGTAATTCTTACAGGCCTTCAAAGACGGCAAATATGAAGACCAAGGACGCGGATGAAAAGGTAGTCATCAAAAAGCGACCAAGATTTATCAAACCGTCAACTCGCTACTGCAGTAAGGAGTATCTCTACTACAACCTCCGCAAAGTCATCCTGTTTGTTATCTACATTGCTGCTAATTTTGTTCTGTTTACGTACGGATCTTATCGTTATCGGAAGAGTAACTGGTTTTGTATTATAGGTACGTTAGTAGAAGTCATTAAAATTTCTTAAAATTTGACCAGATACTAAAAGAAAATGACTCAAAATTTACTCATCCATTAACATTATTTACAGGTCATATCTGACAATTTCTACGCAGTTTTTTCTATGAAACGGAAATCAATGCATTCGTGCAACTTCTATAGATATTCCAAAAAGTCTAACAAGTTGAGTCGTTCTTTCATTTGAAAGCTACACTTAAGGTGCATGTCCGATTTTTTTCAAAATGAAGTTTTCACTTTCATTTAAAAGATCACCACAAAATTTTATCTTTGAAATTTCAGTCTAATCGGTCCAACCAATTTGATGTTATGCGCAATTTTTAATCCATTATTGCATACTTCACTATGTATAGTTATGGTTACCATTTGACCCATTTTCGTTTGTATCTACCAAAGGAAATATGTTTTGGTCTAAAAAAACTACACCAGTACTGAAAACGTATGAGAAATGTTTTGTATCAAAATATTAAAAAGTTTGAAAAAAGTTGACCCAATCGGACTGGGCTCCTTTAATTGATTTCAATTTTCTTTTTTTCCGAGAACAGCACGTGGCTGTGGCATGGCTTTGAATTTCAACACCGCTTTTATCCTTGTATTGATTCTGCGCACAATGTTGACCTACTTACGTGGCACATTCCTAATGAAGATTCTGCCATTGGATCAACACATCTTATTCCACCGGATAGTTGGTGTCGTTATCGGGATTCTCACAGTTATACACACGTTCAGTCACATCGTTAATGTCTGTAAGTACTCTTCATCTAGCCGAGAGAAAATAATATATTGTAATTGTATTAATCACATTTTGACTCCAAAAGACCCCAGTAGGCTACATGTTTGAAGCTATTGATTCTGAAATACACCTGAATGCTATTACAACCTTGTATGATTTTATGTTGTAAGAAAAATATTGAAGAGTACTTGTAGATGAAAAGTCAATACAAGGTGATCTTAAATTCTCTATAGAAATAATCTTCGGACGACTGGAAAAAAACTCGATGAGGCATCTATTTGTACTAAATCAAAAAAGTTAGGATGAGCTTTAGCCAACTATAGGAATGGCCTATAATACCCCTAGGCTAGGAGTAAAGAGATCAGAAGCAGTTTGATCAGAAGTGAGTTGGGTTTAAAGGTCCATTTGAAGCACGAAAATGATATGAATATGGTGGATACAGAAGGTTGTTGTTATTGTTGTTTTCAAGTAACTGTTATTGTTTTTCCAACCTAGTGATAGTTTGCAAAGACCAGCCCCCTTTGAAGATCGCTGAGTATTTATTCCTGTGGCATTCTGGCGTGGGTTATATCGGAGGGTCTGCCTATCTCACCGGGTGGCTACTGTTTATACTGTTATTCCTCATGATATTTTCTTCAATGGCCTGGGTTCGATATCGAGCTTATAAGGTATGTGAATTTCCAATATCAAACACTAGTTTTGAATTTTAGAAGCTGCTTTTGATCGAGAGTGGTGTTGGGAATATATCTGTTAGGCAGACACGTTGACTAACCGGCAACGGTTCAAGTCTATGAAGTCTATGAATTATTCCTGCGTCTATACTTCATACAAAACACCATTGAAATCATACACCGGCGCTTTATTACTATGTGCATTTGGTTTTTAGTCCATGCTTGCTTCCGCAGGTTTTTCTTCGGGTACTCCGGTGTAGCAGGAATGTAAGTCCCCCGTTCTTATTGTCCGGGTTGTACAGTAAAGTATAGGCTAACAACTCTCACGCAACATTAGTTTCACGCTTTACTCTATGGTCTATGGAAGGCAGACTACCATTTTAGGGGGACTAAGATTCCTTTCACACCGGTCTATCTCCTGCATTCGAAAACTGAATATTAAAACATTTTGTGGACCCCAGTTAAAAATAGCTTCCTTTAGCTTACTTGGTACCAAGTTGGGTTTCCTTGGTGAAAGTCTAAAGAAGATGGTATCTCACATATGCAGATATTCAAAAGATGGATTCTGGTCTGAAAGGAGCAGAAGTTGGTATAATTATATAGCTATTGGAGAGAGAAACTTTGAATGGTCATTGTGCATGTGGATAGTTATTCAGACAATATAAAACACTTAAATCAAATCAGAAATCTAGTCTTGTTGTACTTTGCCTTTCAGGTGTTCTATTGCCTGCATTATCTGGCATTCCCATTCATTATTCTGTGCGTCCTTCATGGACCCAATGTTTGGAAGTGGATGCTAGCACCAGGGCTACTCTTTACCCTGGAGAAGATATTCAGTTCCAGGTGTTGCAGGGTCCTGCGATATGGTAACACGTGCATACGGGAAGCACATTTGTTGCCAAATGGGGTAAGAAGTTTTCATTTTCAGCACGTCCTTCGTATTTGGTTGGACATCGTTCAGAAAATATATATTTTTTTCATTATTTAACATTGAAAATACTAAACGAAAATGTGCATTGGCAAAATCATAAATCGTATCTGGTAATGGAATGGTAACATACTAGTAATAATATTAATGTCTGTAAATTCCAACATAAAGTGTAGTTGTAACCAGCAATATTAATTGTTTGAACTTAGAAAAAGACGTTTCATGGACGACATGTGTCTTTCGTCAAAGACACCCCGGATCAACAGCAAATCCAGTCAGAAATGTAAAATTGCATATGCTTGTTTTTCCTCAATTTAATTTGTATAACAGGTAGTACATATCGTAATGACGCGACCAAAGAAATTTGCATTCCAACCTGGTGACTACATTCTCCTAATGATCCCTAGCTTGTCTAAATACGAATGGCATCCATTCACCATATCCAGCCCGCCAGAGGAAGAAGGTAAGGAATTTTCTTAAGAGACAAATGTGAAATTGAATAGAATCGACTAAAAGCAATCATATAAGCTTATTCTTCATCAACGACGACTGAAGAATTCGCTTTCTATTCAAGTCTTAGTGCTATGTAAGATGATCTGACCTTGGCTTGCCAACACCACTGCAGTTATTCAAATTGTTGCTACGAGCTACGTGAATAGTTGTACCGATGTAAAAGTAATTAAGGTCCCCTGGAATCAAAGTCCGCCTTCCTTAGACCATAAAGGAATAAAGCATGAAACTAATGTTGCGTGGAAGTTGTTAGCCTATACTTAATTGTACAACCTGGACAGTGAGATCATGGGACTGTGATTCCTATTACACCGATATTCAGGGGAAATATTCCGATTATGACGTCACTTCGATGGCGAATAGAAGGTTTTGTCAGCTCTCTTTCTATTTTTATGTGCTACACTCAAGTTCTTATCCAATTATATACACGTGTATGGTAATAACGATCTAGTTTTTTTGGTTTTCAATTTCTACATTGTATCAATTACGCATTTTCATTGTCATGCCGTTTGATTGTTTCATCAAACAGCTACTACGTCGAAATGATAAATTTAGACAGATTGTCATACTTTTGGCAAAATTTTGTGCTATTGGAAACCCAAAACTACTAAAGGTATGATATAAATTTAATCATAATTTTTACAATAATTACATTGTATGCTCTTTTAGATATCTCCTGTCACGTCCGCACTCTTGGAGACTGGACCAAACGCCTGCACAGTTTCTTTGACAATAATCCAGACGAGCCAACCCAAGAATACAGACTGCAAAAAGATGGAAGGAAGAGATTCATATCCAGCACAGAAAGTCGTATGAGAGAAAACCTGCATTCTAGCTTCGATATCGTCGACAACGAATCTGGTCAACAGTCGTGCGTAGTGCAGATCAATGGTCTCCCACATGTTGCTGAAGGTACTCCGAAGAGGAACCCTTTGCCAACTGGGTTGTCAGCCTTGATGGAAGAGGAGAAGTATCCGTTTGGAGGAGGAAGCTCTGCGGAAGATAGTGACTCTGCAATGACGACTAAAAGTCCATTAATGACGTCTGCTGCTTCAAAGAGAAGGATTCTGGCTAAAACTCGCAGTGTATGATATGAATATTTCCTAGTGTTACTAATACCGTATATCATGTATATTGAAACTATTATAATAAGACTACTTTAAGAAAATATAAATATTTTATAATTCAAAACTGTCAGGATAACATAATAATTAATAATCCAACATGTCCGGATATACCTCCAGAAACCCCGGAGAGTTAATTTTATTTCTTTGGTAGTTGTTTTTGATTGAATCATTTCTTGTCGTTGCCTTTAACTTTACGTTAACCTCGTGAAATTGTCTTGTTTTATTGATGCAAGAGCACTGCAAGATCCCAGGGGGCGGGTACACAATTTTTTTGGGTAGGTACGTGCCTCTGCGAAATTTGAAAAGCCATCCACCCAAACACCATTTTTTAAGAAAAGGGACCCATCCATATACCATATCTCCCGAATTTCGAGTCAAATTTATTCAAAAATCGTATGTTTTTGCCAAAACTTTATGCTAATTTAGCATATTTTTTACAGTTGTAAAACGAGATTTTCTAATTTGCACCTTTTGGTGCACAGTTGGGAAAATTTCGAGAAGAAAACCCATAAAAATAGCACATTTTGCAAACAAAAAAGACCGATTGAAATGCCAGAGGGCCTGAATTTGAAAAATGAATTTGCGGCACGTCACCCTAACTACTTTGTACTGTGTACCCACTCCCCATGAAATGAAAGTGCAGTGTTGAGCATCTTTCCTTCTTCCTCAGAAGAGACGTTTCTCTCAGCGAAGTTCAACTTTTCAAGATATGGCATCTACACAAACCAGTTTTGAAATTGTTGACGACGAAGTCCGAGTAGTTTCAAAATTGAGAGAAGACACGGAAAACCTTAGGGTAAGACAAAATCTTTCTGCTACACTGGGCCCATTTTGTTGTCCGCCATTTTGTTTCGCCAGATCGGACTGGCGCCGGGGTCATGTATAATGAATATAAAGAACACATTCCATGTCATCCTCACAGAGAAACCACACAATTTTACATATCAATGATCAAAATACGATAACATTAACGTCATCACAAGAACAAAAAATCGACATAATAAATTCAAAGACAACCAACTTCAGCATCAAAGGTAAAGAGTCCGTGCATGTGATGTTCATTCTAAGAAGCACCATTAAGTGAAAGCTTAACTCTTTTATCACCTTTCCCCCTTCGTTATATATAGGTGTACATCGATGGGCCATTCGGCACGCCGACACGTCGTGTGTTTGAATCTGACCACGCTGTTTTGATTGCTACTGGCATAGGGATTACGCCGTTTGCGTCGGTAGTACAGAGCATTATGCATCGCTACCGGCGATGTAAAACGTCATGTCCCAGGTGTAAAATATCGTGGCCGATAGAGGAGACTTTAAAGAGCACAATGAAGCTCAAAAAGGTATGTGATTGTCTATTGGACAAAGTGTGACAAAAATCCGGGGCAAAAGTATATTCAGCAGATTAATTCTCATAATTCGCAATACGATGCACCGTCAGCGGTTACCAAGTCACCATTGGATTAACACGCAATACCATGAATACGTGAGATTATGTTGAAAACAACTCAATACACATGTCGAAAGAGTTCGTGTGATCGAGAGAATGAAAAAAAGTTTGCAAATTGTAAATTGCCGTTTGGTGTGCATTCATACACACTAAAGACAATTATATAGACAAAACTCAAATGATAAGTAGTGTTCCTGTGAGATATTTGTTTTTTTGCGCGGGATCCGAATGTTGACCTTTTCCCATGATGCATCGGGAAAACCCGCAACCGTTGGCGGCGCACGGTAATTTGAATTGCGAGAATTGCAAAATATATACATCAAAGATCAAAATAATTTAACCCTTTCCCAGAGTGAAATGATACAAGTATTGTCGTTATCATTAACTTTCATAACACGCGTATAAAAAGTTAATTCGTCTCCACTATTTTCATAAAATGTTTCATGTTGTCCAAGTGCATCACAAGAATTTCCAGACACGTGTCTGGAAATTATGCTGCTGGGCACCTTTTTATGTCCGGACAGTAACTTTGTTCCGATGTGGCCATGCATGGATGTGAATATGGGTGTGTGTAGGGGTTGGTAGGCAGATGTATTGGTGAGAGGGGGTGAGGTGGGGT
This sequence comes from Ophiothrix spiculata, assembly GCA_000969725.1. Classification (NCBI taxonomy): domain Eukaryota; kingdom Metazoa; phylum Echinodermata; class Ophiuroidea; order Amphilepidida; family Ophiotrichidae; genus Ophiothrix; species Ophiothrix spiculata. The sequence continues at coordinate 19,850 of JXSR01S034671.1, forward strand.
GTGTGGGTGGATGAATATGTTTACAGTTTACAGAACAGTCTTGAAACTTCTAAAATTAATATCAATTATCTCAGTGCATGCTTGATTATGACAAATCATGTACAAATAAATAATTCATGTATCCAAATATTCTCTCCATAGGTGGACTTGATCTGGATCAATCGAGAACGACGCAATTTCGAGTGGTTCGTCAGCCTTCTCAGTGAACTTGAGGTTGATTTTGATGACGATGCTAACTACCATGAATTCATGAAAACGCATCTTTATATGACCTCTGAACCGGATCAGTCCATTTTAGAAGAGGTAGCCCTACAAGCAGCAGTTGATCAGTTGTGTAAACGAAGCACCAAGGATGTCATTACAGGATTGAAAACCAGGACCAAGTTTGGGAGACCAAACTGGAATCAGGTAATTTTCTAAGGGTATGAGGCTTCGTTAAGACATTGATGATAAGGGGGCCTGATAAAACCATATAGCTATTATATTTCCAATTTCAAACAAATACTTGACATAAGATATAAGCTGTGTAAATGAATTTTGTACTTACTGTTTACTCATTGCATGCTTCTAGGATTTTATAACAAAAAAAATGATTTGGGTATATAGTTTTGGTATGTTGTCCAATTTTATCCAAGTTTGAGAAAGTGGGCTGACTTTATGACATCACTGTGACGTCATTCGATATACGATGGTCATGATTTTAGTATCAATGGATAGGTTCTAACTTACAAAATTGTAGTACATTTACATGGAATTCCGGAAAAAGCCTTAAGCGGCATTTGCAACAATCACATAAGTAAATGGAATGAAAACACTGATTTATCAAAGTGCAAATAATACAAAAATAAAACTATAACTTTCCACAGGAATTTGGGATTCTTTTGAACCTTAAAAATCGTTCGTGGATGCCCTGCAGCATATTGTTTGTAACATTTACGCGATTAATATAGAATGTATAAAGCGCTCTAATCAGATATATGACAATATATGATATTAATTAGCATATTTTGCCATTTTTCCTCATTAACTTCATCAATATATTGGCAAAAACAACAGAATACAAACAAACTTTAAACAGCAATATCTCAAAAACCGTTTGTCCGATTTGGCTCAAATTTTGGAATTAAGATTTTTTGCTTAGCTCTCTGCAACAGGTCTGTCTATTTTGATCTCAGTCAGAGCAACTTCATTTTGGGTTTGATACCACCTTAAACATTAAGGCTTGATTGTAAGAATAACTCTCAATGTATACGACCGATTTATAAACAAAGACGGAAACCATCGGAAACACAAGATCAGCTATCTAAACACAAAAATTCTCTCTAATGATCCTCTTTGATACAAAGATATAAATCATAAACCTAAGTTTCATCCAACAAGTGATCATCCGATACAGCATTTTTGTGTTCTGTACTCCTTATTTCAGGTGTTTTCGCAAATTCGTGATGAGAATATGGGGAAAGTTAACGTATTTTTCTGCGGTCCCAAGAAGATGGCAACCAGCTTAAAGGCGAAGTGTGTTCAGTACCAATTTACGTTCTGCAAGGAGGTGTTCTGAAGTGATTGATCATGTCATAAAGTCCTTATCGATATCCCGAAGGAGATGTATGGATATTCACGGTGTGTAAATAAGATGGAACGAAAAGTGTTTGCAAATTACAGCACAGGAAATATCTTTCGGCTTGAGTTGCCTTTCTGCTAAGTATAGATTCGATCTCATTTGCATGAAAATCAAAAGATTGTTGGTTGCGCCGTTGTAGGACATACCGTGGATACAATAAAATGTCTAGCTTTAAAGCCTTTAAAGATCCATAACGTCATAAGAGACTTCGTCAGGTGCGGGATTGTTTTGTACAGTATCTCAAGATTCATAACTGCATAAGAGTCCGAGTCAGGTGCAGGGTTCTTTTGTACAGTATCTCGAGATTCATAACTGC
>JXSR01S034679.1:0-19026 GCA_000969725.1 Ophiothrix spiculata
AACAAAAATTGTGCAATATTGTGATTTCTATTCATGATTTACTGTACATCATACATGTCAACAATGACAGTCAGTGACAGTGCAATGTCCTTGACCAGGCATGATCAGCTGATGTGATGAACATGATCTGATGGTCATCTCATCTTACGAATATTGTGGTCACTTTCGAAGCTATGTGAAATTGAGGTAATTTACCGTCATTTAAATTATGCCTTGCTTTTCCCATAAAATGCATTGGATTTTCGTTCAATGTCGCGCACATGTACCGAAATGTACATTTATGTAAGCTTACCACTGCTGCCAGTCTTGTCAGTGTCAACCATTCAAACCATGTGACAGAAGTGTGAACAATCCATCGAAAATATGGCATAGATATTTCCATGTATATATAAATTCCGGTTCACATATGAATATGAACATCTGCAGATTTGTTTCGTGCAGTTTAGTATTAATTACTCTCATGATATCGTTTGCTTTTCGGTCAAATTTGGTGACTATACAAACTGCCCGCGTTTACTACCAGAGACACATGTACACTGCAGGATCATGTACGGTGTTTACACTCGCAACACACGACCCGTGTCACGGGACTACTTTATTACGCGAATGGTTACGTTTGTTTATATACGTTTATCGGCTTTTGTTGCATACTTCTAGATTTACAGAGTATAGTCAGCTCACGATAGGTGTAGTTGGAAAAGCATACACACATTGAAATACATTGCATATGCTGCTTATGTATCTTACCAAAATGTTTGTCGTCTGATCATACCAAGAGACGTTTTTAGACATAATATCTCAGTCTAATTTGCGATGAAAAATGGCAGTGAGTACACCAAATTTCTGTTCATAACTACTTGTTAGTGTGATTTAGAGCAAATTTACACAATTGGCCCATATCACATCATGACATGTTGTTAACAGGTTTTAGCCCAAATTCTGTTTTTCATAAAAAGTATTTTGTTCAATATTTTAATAATCTTTAGGACTGCTGTGACAGTCTTGTAGTTTCCCAATAAAATTACTAGTTCTGTTTCTGTCCAAATTAATTGTCACAATTCAGGAAATGAATAAATTGACAAGATGAGATTGTTATTAGGCCACCGTCCTTTTGCCTGTATGTGTCAACTAATTGGTACAATGACAGCAAATCAGATGTGTTAAGGAATTTTTGACTTTCAATTGGACAAGAATTACTTGTTTGTTCATTGATTCATTTCTGGTTTAGTCAGGGAAGTTAAGAAGGGGAATTGTTACTATTTTTTTTGACCACTGTGCTAATGCTTTGGGAATTGATGCCATATGTTGTCATTAAGGGATGGTGAGTTATTGTATCTCTGGATATTTTCAGGTACGCCCACATGACTTCAGAATCACCTTGGGAAAGACAACTGCACAATTTAGCTTGGCACATATTGCAATAACAGATAGCTGGAGATATATGCATTGCAGTTGGGTTTGCTGGGTAATGGCTAAAGAAATTAAAAACATAGAGAATTAGTGCTTGCCGCCATCTTGTTGTGACTGATCGATGGGGCAGAATTTTTGTACTTCCAAAATGTGTTCGTAAACAGGCCAAATTGCTTTGCACATCATGTAAATCTTTACTTCACACTTAGACAGCACACAAATTGTGTGCGTGTGTTCAGCAGCATTGATTGTGACTTGTTCTGGGATAGATATACCAATTTTCCTGCAATTTTGTTTGTCTCTAAATGTAACATGTGCTGCCATAAAATGTCTGAGGTACAATAACTCGCCCTCCATGAGTGCCAATTCAAGATGGCTGCCATCCAATAGGGTTTACATGGCAGTTAGTATGATGCCAAGTACAATATCTTGGTCCAACAAAAAAATAATGGGGAATATACCAATTTTCATTTGAAACTTCCTCTGATTTAGAACAAATGCATTAGACAGAGTCATACTGGTACTGCAGAAAGAAAAAAAACGCTGTTAGAAGGTCAGAAGTTCAAAACTCCAGTATGAAAAATAAGTTGTACAACTGGTTCATCAAGTGTGTATTTAGATTGAAGGTTTGTTACTTGAAGCATAGACCCTAGAAAGAATCTGAATCCATATATCTGACAAGAATTTGAATTGAGTTTACGTTATCGAGTATATTTAGGAAGGTTCAACTTGACACAAAATAAGCTATTACAAGTATGGGCTACATATCTTTGTTTCATGTTAAAAAATCATTAAAACCTAATTTTCCTATTTTATTCTCAAATATCCCCTTATAGCTTATCTACACAAAACATACAATCCCACAGCACCATTGTCATCCAGAATCTAATCCCAGTAACGTGTAAACTGAAAGTACAATCAGTCAAAATCCTCAATGTGATAAATCCAACAAATCTACTGTCCATTTCCATCAAATATTTCACTCTTAAATACAAAAACATTGTAGACCTAAGAGAGTTCAAAATTCTTTTTCTGTTAATCCCAAACATCAACTCCCTAATAACTCTGGAAATCCTTACGGATGTTCTCCACCAAAATAAAATAGCAAGGGTGCAATGTCTCTCTGGTGTAGTTTCACTGGCTCTGATAGTGATATATTTAACCACAAATGTATCAGATGTTTCCCGTCATCTTAAGCTCAACCCATCTTACTAAGTAGTACTTTTAGTTAAGAATTGCATTAAATGCGGGTGTGGTTGCCTAATTCTTGTTAAGTTTCAATTTTTGATGCCTCAAGATGATATCATTATTTTATTTTTTTATTACACTTTAGAGGAGTGATCCTCACGGGTATACCCAACAGTGATAAACACTCTACAAGGGGTACCCCTACAATGACCAGAATGGGGTTGGGAACAATCAGGGATAGAATACCCTACTCTTTACGATACTGACTGCGATTACATGTACAGGTATGACTCTTCTGTACATGGGACCGACGGCTTTACGTCCCCTCCGAAGGACGACAATCTCTCATGAAATATTCACCCAACTCTAAATACTTCATGTAAGGGGCAGAGAAGATCGAATATCTGACCCAATGCTCCCACCAAGTCAGACAAACATCTTAGCAAAGATTCCGAGATTCCATTCCGGCAAGGCAAACCTCACCGGGAATAGAACCCGGGCCCAATGCGTGCAAGGCGAGATTGCTAACCACTACACTACGCCGCCCCCTCAGATTATCTCAGATCTTTGTAGTTGTTTTGTTTTGTCTGTTTGTTTTTTGTTTTAAACTAATAAATTTAACCTCCCCCTAAAATACAGTTCATATGGTCATGATATCCCAAGAAATGGCAGAGAAGTTTTTTTTTTTTTTTTTACTTTTAATGTTTGATGACCCACTTATTAATTGTCTGTACAAACCCATTTCAAATCTTTTCAATAAAAGTCAACAGTAGAAGTGGTATACAGCATACAATTCTTGGGCATTTTAGCAGACTGGTATATCTCATATTTTTCACAAATTGAGTTAATCATTTTTTTTATTTGTAATTTATATCATTTAAATTGAACTATTTAATTTTCATATGCCAACTCTTTTAACCACATAATTTGCATGATTTCAAAATATTGAATCTTAAAATTTTAAAATCAACAAAAATAAGGCGTTCACTAGATAAAGTTCAGGCAAATAGGCAAACCAGACAAGTCATATGTCAGATTTTCAGAATATAACATGAACATAACCTAAACAAGCTCAATTCATTCAAAGCCACAGATTTGCCGGTTAAAGATTTTGTTCTGACAAAGCGACATATAATTTACTGTTTCAGCAGCACTTGCGTTGATGTTGAAAGGTATACACCAGTGGGATATTACCAAAAAGTCTACGTTTCCATTAATTTTAAGTAAATTTTATTTTGGATTTACAAATAAGGCATGACTTGAATCATTCAATTTTAGTATATGTTAATTTTAAGTGTATGTGTTCTGTCATATCTAAAGGTACCTTAAGGTCGGCAGTAAATTACGAGATCAGGCTTTTGAAGCTGAGCATAGTCAAAAATCATATCCAAGATTTTTCTCTAATTTCATCTGAAACGTTACCTTTCAAGTGTTTTCTTTCATATTAATCAGGTTCCAACATCGAAAATATAAGACAAATGTTTTAAAAACCGAGATAAAAATCCGTTCCCCATTTAAGTTTTACCAGTACAGAAACTTTCAACTCAATTTTCTCAGAACTATAGTTTTCTGAATTAGCCTGATGCCTTTTACAAATTTGAATGTAACTTTGTAACCGAACATAATTCAATTTTAGTACATGTTACATAATAATCTCCTAAAACACTTAAAGTGTATAACAACTCAACATTTCTCTACAAATAGAGGCCATCAACCTTTTTTCTGCTTAGTGTGAAGTGACCAATAATAATCCAGACATTTTAACTCATTACCTGAAATTGCGGATATTTTAGGGTGCTTGTTGCCAACACATGGAGATATAGATGTAACCATATGTTCTGGTTTATGTCCAAGAAAGTTGAAACTAAGTTTACTTGTAACCACAAGAAGGTTCATCACTAGGGAGAAAGAAAAAGATGGGTATAGGAAAAATGAACTGTAGGAACAATTCAAATTGGCTGGCTCTGCATTTTTTCTAATGTTCATTTTATCATTTATTTGAGAACCCTGGAAGACTTTTCAGAACGGCCTGTTATAGAACTTTCTGTAGGATTCTTGAAAGAACCATTAATGTTTGTATACAGAATTTCAAGTATATGGTTCCTAAATGTCTCTAAAATTCTTTATAAATTGAAAAAATATGCTTTTGTCCCCTCTGAAAGGACAAGTTAAGTTTAAGCTTACATACTTTTAGCTGGTCCAAAGTACTTGTTCTGCATTATTTGTGTATGTACACAATCAGATAAATCTAGACATTTATAGACTGAGTTCATTTTGTATCAATACCTATGTTTTAAGTCATTTTTTTCATAATATTATTGAGTGGTCAATGACCATAGAGGGAAACGTTAGCATAATATATATGAAATCCTAATCACGCCTGTATAATTTAATGTTATTTAGATGGCTGCCGCAGATAACAAAAGTCAAATTGAGTTCTAAATGTTGGATTTCATTTGTTACATTATATTGCTAGTCTACTCATAGCTACTAAGGCTGGTATCGACAAGACTTTTTGTCGACCAAAGCAATTTCACTCTCTGTTGACAAGAGTGTTTTGATATACGAGTTTGTCGTCAAAAACGTAAAAAGGTTAAAGTGAAATGAAATGAACTATTTGAGAAAACACAAAAGCTTAAATAACATTGTAATGAAATTTACCCCGATTTTTTACTGTTCTCAGAATAAATTTTTGAACATCGATGTTCAATAAGTAGGTTTTGATTTATTATCGCCACATTCTACTGCAGAATTGCCATGTTATTAGTTCAACAGTGTGCAACAAGTTGAAATTTCGATCGCCTTTCAATTTGCTGAATTGGCGAAAAATACATAGTCAACATTGGTCGCTCGATTTTAAAGGTTTTGTTGACAATGAAAATTCTTACCGATAACAGCCCTAAGGGCCAAAACATAGTCAGCCTTCAAACAAAATTTTCACTACCAAACATTTGGTTGTGTCGTCAAAATGATGATTGACTTCAATTAAAAATAACTCCAACATCGAATTGAGACTAAATAAAATTTCAGGCTTAATTGCACATGTGTTTAATTGGCATATAGATTGCCTCAAATGTTTGTTACCGGTTTATACTTTAAATTTGATCGCAAATATTTGATGAAGTCATGACAAAATGTTTGAAAGTGAAATTTTTGTTTGAAGGCCGACTATGTTTTGACCTTAATAGCTACTGTCATCAAAAAACACAATGTAGATGTTTCATACTTACAACTAAATCATGTTTTACATTCAGATCAATCAAGTATGTTTTATCTCTGCTCATCTAATATCTGTATAATTTATATTCGAAATAAGATGAGAAAGATTAGAGGAATGGTACATATTTTTAAACAAATTGGAATTGAATCAAATCGGGAGCGTAATTCCTAAATTTGAAATTGTATTTTGTATACAAATCCAGGCCCATAGTCAGGATTTTTTCAAGGGGGTGCATGTTTTCATAAAGTGGAAAATGTTCATTTTTGGTTGACCCTACACTTATTTTGGTAGTTTTCAAACAAAAATTTTTCAGTAGTTTAAGCAGAGTTTTGTGTAGTATTTTATCAAAAAACAACCTTTCAGCAGGTATTTTGGTGCTTGGGTGAGGGTGTTCTTTTTGTGGGCCTTTCGTGGATTTTTGTGGACTTTTATTTTACATTGTAATTTTTTTTGGTGGTGGGGGGGGGGGGGGGGGGGAACCCCCCCGGGCCCCCCCCCCCCCCCCTGGATACAGACTTGTACAAATCAATCACTTTTCTCCTACCTGTGCTTTTTGAATTCCTCCTTTAGGATAAGAATAAGATAGGCCAAGCTAGAGGAAATGATACATGGTTTCTACCAATTTGAATTGATACAAATCACCTGGCTGTATTGAGACATCCATCCAATATTGCCATGGAATCTGATGTCTTATAGTCATCTTAGAAATTTGCTATTTCCTTAACAGTGCTTGGCAAAGAAATATGATCCAGTCATGCCATATAATGATAAATACCAGTTCTACTGTCTCCCAATCCACACAGATCTGACTGTATTTTTAGGCTTTAGTGAATGGCTAACTAATATGGTCTGATTCTCTTAGCAATTGTACTCAAAATTTTAACCCTTGTCCTACCATAATTTTCAGGGGTGTATGAAATGTGGGTTGTTTATAATGCACTAAAGTCCTTTGGTGGTTTTTGTAATTCCATACACCTGACACAGATGTTACCTGGCCATTGTGGTGCAAGGCACACTTTTCCACTGTTAACATCATTTCATCTGACAATCTAACTGTTATCCTGAAGGCACCAAATTTTAATCAGTCCACATTTATACTATTTTAGCCAGGATCATCTCACTAAGTTTCATACAGATTTCCATGAGACAAGTATGTTAATTTAAGGGAATTTCAAGCTCATTTATTTACCTTAGACATCACTGGGACCTAACTCACTACCTTGACTTTTCATTGCATATTCAGAATTTCACTTGTTTGTGATTGGACAATTCTCAGATGAACTGACATGACTGTTGCTCTTAAAATTGCTGTCCTACAACTAAACAATTCAATATGTTGTATGCACATGAGCAATTTTGGTATCCCTTGCTTAGGAGAGATGGACTAAGTATGATGTCTCTAAATTTTGATTGGCCACAAAACTGTACAAATATTGTCTTGTACAAAAAAATTAATTAATGCCTTGTTTAATGCAGGTTTGTTGCTAGATACTTTGGGAGTGACCATCCCATGATTTTTAGTGACTACACAAGCTCTCATATTCTTGAGGATTTGTTTGTCGTCAGGGTTTAGTGTGACCAATTTTGTTTTTGAGCTTTTACCTGGGTGTTAACTGGAAATTGCAATTTGTTTCAATTTGTCAGGATCATTCTTTAAGCTTGTAATAGCTCCTAAAGAGGAAGTTTCAGCTTACGTGTTAGTTTTTCAATAAGTCTAAATTGATTTAATTACTAACCGGAGAATATTTACTCATAACTAAGTGCACCCAAGCCCTTTTTCTCTGGACTTAAAAAAAATCGCTCTCAGCGACTATAAACCTCATCCTATAACTATAGAATGGATGCTGTGAGGACCATGAATGTGTGGGAGTACAGACATTGTTTTGAGGTATCTTGGAGCTTGAATTCTGAGGGAAACCACTGTTTTGTAACTCTATTAAAATAAAAGCAAGGTATCTTTAGGTTGATTACAAAACATATTTCAATTAACAAGGGGGATCCAAAACAACAGCTAGGGAATTGAGTGCATCAAAATCAGTAAATCCCCATATTATGCATTATATTTATATTATACACTAATGCTAGTTTACTAAAAATAAAAATCACATATGCATAATGCATGAATCATAAAAAGAACTTTTACAAAGGCTCATTTTAATATTATAGTGTAGCTCACATTCAGCTTTATACATTTTTTGCTAACAAACATATGTTTTGTATCAAATGTAAGGTACAAAGTTGGAGTCCATCATTTATGTATAGAACAAAGATCAAGTTTTTAAGTACAATTACAGACACTAGTTGCTCAAGTTCAAGATTTCTTAAAAAGTAGTATGTTGTTTGTCATGTCTTGACACTTCTAAATTTCCTGCTGTTTTGATTTTTCTCTAAAAAACAGCTGATTTTCACCACATCTTTGAAAAGTTAATTGGAACTTCTGAATCTTTGGAAGAGTAAGATAACAATGCATTGTGCAGGTTAAAACCCTTGACCCAAATAAAAGGGACTGCCCTAGTTCATGAATTTCTTAATATAGATCAGAGCTGACAAACGAAGTCATAACAACATTTTCTTGAGTGATTTTGAAAAATATAGATGATTATTATGTGATATATGATAATTGGACTGGTGCACTTGACACAGAAATAGCAGTGGTTTATATCAAAGTTAACTTGTGCTGCAAGGAATCAGCTTATAGATTATGATGTGGCAAAAAATATGTAATGGAGAGGAGTTCCCTTGTGTTTGATGGTATCTGTATCATTGCTGGTACATGTACTCTAAAATATTTTTATTTTAGTAAAAGAGAAATTTCCCCTGGGGCACTCATATGTTGGTGGATAGCGACTGCAGAGCAGTAAACCCCTGCTTTTATTACTAAGCTGATGCACAATGGCCCCATTTTTTCACACCCTCTACACCCAATGCCCTATTTTTTCCAATTCTTACACTTAATGACCCCTATTTTCTGTCCTGAGCCTAATATCTCTAATGTTTGCCTTCTTCATAGTCCAAAGAGGCCTTAAAAAGCTAATAGAAAAACAGATATTCTTTTTTCAATGCCTGGATTTATGCTTGGTGACATGGATTTCAGTGTAAACTGTATAGCCAATCATCCATTTGTAGACTCAAAGACCTTTATTATTTTTGATACTCGCACTGAATGCCCCTTGATTTTCCACTTAAGTCTGCACATTCCTGTCACTTTGCATCTGAGTGGCACCAGGAGAAATTTGTGTTTTATGGTTTGTTTGTTTGTTTGTTTATTTCTTCTTTATACTGGGTCCATGTTCAGGGGGAAATTTAAGTATCCCCCTGTTCTTCCACATGGCCCAGTTACCAGGAATACCAGAGATGACATACTTCAAATTAGACATTTCCTTGACAGTAAAACTTTGGGGGTATGTTCCAGAATGTTGATGAAAGAATAAATTCATCAGAATTACTTTTAATTAGAATAGAATATGCACCCGGATCACAATATTAGATTTGAAAACAATGACAACATAAATTATATGAAAGCCGAGTGAATACTTATATGTAAGTTTTTTCTTCAGCATTTTATCCTTTGTGATATCAGAATTCTGAAAATAAAAATGACAACTTCTAGCATGACACCAACTGATCTTTGCACCTTTATAAAAGTTTATATGACCCTGAATGATTCAGTCTATCCCTCTGCACCAGTTAGAGTACTAACTGCTTGCTTGACACCAAATGATCTCTTTGCACCTTTATCAAAGTTTGTTTGACCCAGAATGATTCAGTCTATCCCTTTGCACTTATCCAAAGCTATCATGCTGTCGTCTTCTGACACTACAATTATATGTAGGTCAGATCAGGTACTGCAGTAGTAGGGCTCATTAACCCAAAGGCCACTAACATTCCCCTGGCGTCCCAGGTATGGTAACACGGTTTTCACTGGCTCTTATCCCAACCACAAACACTAAGTGCAATTCCAGACACATGCTTAAGAATATATTGAAATAGATATTATAGCAATTTGCTGTTTGTGTATCAAAGGATGTTCATTTTGATGATTGAAGACGGATAAAAGCCAGAGCAGAAGAGTACTGCTAAACCACAAAAGAAAAGGTGATGGTGGTCAAGCCTGGTCATTCTAGTTGCTGCTATTCCTGTTAGGAAAAGTATCAAGAATTTGCTTCAGAACGCATTTAATCTGATGTGATTTCTCCCTCCAGAATTTGTATTTTGTCAGGACACTGTCAAGATCTTCTGAAGCTCCACAGTTTAAAAGGTATCAGACCACTTGTTGTTACTTTTTGAGTAACTCTCAACAATAATTACATAGTATAATCATCAGATCTATTGGCTTATTGGGTGAGGTTAGAGTAATAGTTTGAGTAGACCAAATGGTTATTAGGCATTTAGATGAAGACAGGTAGTCTGAGGAATTTTAACTTTGATTATTTTTTCTCAAATCCTCTACCTCTATAAAGGTCTATGTTTCACAGGACAATTTAAAGGTCAAGTAGTTTGTAGTTATCCCCAAACTTTTATTTGCCTTTTTGATGCAATCATTATTTGAAATTGCTATAATTGTATTTGATATTCCATTCAAACTAAAAGTACAAAATAAATTCAACAATATATATTATTTCAATGTGAAATACAAATAAATGTTTTCTTTTAGAGCAATCTTGAAAACAAGGACCATAAGACTATGCATAATAGTTCCTAAAACCTGCAGTAAATTTACAAACAGATGGTTCTAGGAGCATATCGTAAACCATAAAAACTGATACTCCTCACCTTTTCCTTTCCAACAGCTACCCTTCACAGGTCACAGAATGTCAAGCAAAATAAACAGATAAAAATGACTGATAAAATCTACAAAGTGACACTTTACAATAAAAACAGATAAGGGACTGATAAAACCTAGGCAGGGAGTGACATTGTGGTAATCAACAGGATGGTACTTCTTCCCTCCGCCTCATGAGTTATAATAGCAGCTTAATCATTGGCCTTCCCCATAGCCAGACTGTGAGCTCAAGAATATGACAAAGATTGTCCTCAGGAGACCTGAAGCAGTCTCCTGCTCTTGATCTGCAAGGTTTCATGCCCTCAAGTCTCAACTTCCAAGACGATGAAGTCACAAGATTTGGTTATTACAGGTGGGGACCCTGGGGACCGAGGTGATTTTACATCAATTATGTGTGTACTACAGGGAAGTATGCTAAAATTTCAATGCAGCATTAATCTATGATCACAATCTAGATCTCATAGGACATTTCTAGAAATGTTGTTAATATCATAGAACCTGTAACAGAATATCGTGTAGCACTTAAAATGTAGTTAAAAAAGATACAGTTTATGGCTTTTATTTTATCCTTTTGAAAATAAGAGCCATGGACCATACAATAGAAGTTTATGTAAATTACCAAACAGATAATTGTAGAGTAAGAGCATATCATAAACCAGGAAATATCTTACAGGGTATTTCTGGGAATCTTTATTATTTCCTAGAACTTCTACACAAATATCTTGGCCAATCTCAATGATCAAAATATTGTGCTGCACTATTGCAGTGGAAAAGGATACAGTTAAGCAAATGACACTATTCAGGGATTTTAGATCTCTGTGCATTCTACACATTTCAAGGTCAGACATGTATTTAGCAATGTGATTTTAAGTGATGAGGGTCCATTAATCTTGAGAAAATTATTTCTGTATGGTCAGATATTCAAGCTCAGAAGCCAGCCATGTATGTGTATATCAGTATTAAATTGAACCAAGTAAACCATCCACACCATTTTTATGTGTGTCAGTTCAATGGACAAGCAAGATATTTCTGGTTGTATTTCCTCATAGGAAACTTGCCCTTTGGGTCATTTCAATAAGCTAGTTAAAAGTAAGCGTATGTTCTTAAGGTTGACTGATTATCAATTGCTGTGATTCCATTACGCTATTCAGAGCCCAGTTATGACCAATTCAAAAATGATACTGTACGAGTATGAAAAAGGAATTACCAGTCATGTACGTTGACCAAGAACCAAATGAATTGTTCAAACTAGGAACTTATATTAAGAGGCTCGAGTTTGTGGGGTAAAAATCTGGAGGTTTCTCGAGCCTTTTTTGTTCATGTGTTCATCAAATATATCAATTTATTTATTTTCAGTCAGTGATTTAATCATTTTTCTTCCACTTTACAAGTATTTTTCCCCACTCTTTCAAACATTGTTCCTTTCATTGCATTAGTAAACATGTTTTGTCATCACTTCTTAGCTGAATTTTATGTCATTTGTTTTTAATGTGCTTGCATTATGACCAATAGTTTGGGTAATTGAGTAATAATTCAAATAGTGCAAAAAAAAAGGGTTCATCATAGGCTGCCACATGCGGAACTTTTAAAAATGTGAAGCTTAGTTGAGACCTTGTTTAAGGAATTTTTCTTGCATAACATGACACAAGGGTCATTTGACCTTTTCATTGACCAATGGGAAGTGTTCATGATTTATTATCAGAATAGGATCTGATCCTATCAGATATTATCTTTCAATCCCTTAACACAACAATGTTTTTCAAACGGTCACTGACAAATAAGAACAGGCAGTTTGATCTGTGGATTCTGGTTGATTGCCTTACTATGTAGTAGCCCTTGAGGGTACACAGTTAGCAAACTTTTAACTTCAACAAGTTAAATGTTTTAGAGAGCTGGGGAGAGGGCTGCCAGAATTGTTATTCTTATATCTTTACTCTTCTATTCACATATGTGTACCGTCATATCTAAAGGTACCTTATGGTCGGCATAGTAAATTACGAGATATGGCCCATTAAAGCTGAGCATAGTCAAAAATTACCTCCAAGGTCGAATTTCTAATTTCATCCCGAACATTACCTTTGAAGTATATTCTATCATATTAATCAGGTTCCAACATCCAAAACATAAGAAAAATGTGTTAAAAACCAAGATAAAAATCCTCCCCCCATTCAAGTTTTACTCAGTACAAAAACTTAAAACTTGATTTTCTCAGAACTATAGTTTTTCAGCCTGATTCCTTTTACCAATTTGGATGTAACTTTGCAACCAAACATCCAATAACCAAAAGCAAGGTGTCATTTTAAAGCTTGAACTTTCAACTTTCAGATGAGACCAAAAAAATCAATTTTAATTTTTGGACCCTGAAGGTACCTTTAGATAGGACGGGCCACAAATGTGAAATGTCTGACTTGACCACATGAAATGTCTGATTTGACCAGATATTTGGTATTAGAGATCCACTCCATATATTTTTCTGGGTATTTTTTACATACCAGTACATATTTCTCAAAGGAAAAAAAACACCCGTGTCTCATTAAAAGAAACAGGAAAATCCATTTCAAATTTTTGGATACTTACTTTTTACTAACAAAATATCTGACAGTATATAATACCCATCAATTAGTTGTTCAATGCTACTTTGACAGGAATGATAATCCTACGGGTTTCAGGACTTTGTAAAATGCCTTTGTTTAGCCAGCAGTGAAATAGTAATGGAACAAGATGCTGTATACGCCTAGCTGTTATCTAATTTTGTCTGTCATTTTTATTCCAGGGTCACTAAAGAAGCCATAATGTAATTGCAATATTCAAAATGTAGTTTTCAATATCATATGAAAGATGGCCACTCAAGAGGTCTAAGTTTCAAATTTCAGCTTAAATGATCAAACCATTTTGATTATATGGGCAATTTAGCATTTCACAGTCACCTATACAGTACTGTGTAAAAATAATTATAGTTATCATAATAAGACATATTTTCATATACATCTCCAAAATGGAACATAACACACACATGAAATTTCACATGGGTTATAAGAAAAATATGAGCAATATTTTGGTACCAAAATCTCAAAAAGTTGGATGAAATGTTGAAGCAATCGGACCATGCTCCATTAATATCGTGCCTTTTGATACTATCTTTCTAAAGAAACTATATGTAAGTAATTAATGTTTTGACATTGAGTTGCAAATCTTATTTCTGGTTATTCATTATGTACAGTATACCATTAGAAATGAAAATCACCAGCAGTTATTTTTGTGCTTTTAGTGCTACAGAACCTTTTTAAAGATACTGGTGCACGGACATAAATGACTTTTGATTGAGTGATTGATTTGAAATAAGCAATATATTTATTTGCCCATTTTATGTTCTTATTCACTGTTGTTGTTTTAAGTTTGGTATTTTCTCTTACGTTCGGTGTTAAGGGACAGTTTATTTGAAACGTCAGCTTCATATTTTTAATCTTATATATTCCTTCTTTGGATGTGATGTTAATATTGTAGGAAATTGCTTTTGTAAATTCTTCATTGATTTAACATATCTGTTGAATTTTGTTTGATCTATTTAAAGTGCCCTGCTGGTCAGTTATAATAGTCTGTAAAAAACTTTTTCATTCTGGATGGGACCAAATTGCACTGTGCGTGAACATCAAACCAATCAAATTGATGATCACAGAACTGTTAAATCATGCAAGCTCATGAGTATCGTGCGATTTGCGTGTGAACTTTAACCTTGGCGCACAAGACTCACAAAAGTGAAAAGTTTTTCTTCAGGTGAGTATAGTACTGTTTTCCTCAGTTTTCACAATATGCTCTTAAGACATTTTACTTGTGGCATGGACACAATAAGCATACTGCGCCGTAAATTTTATAAAATATAGTTTGATCAGATTCAAAATAAGTCAGCCCACAGACCTTTTTAAAATTCATATAGAAATGTCACAAGGAGGTTTATTTAGTGCTTGCATATGTGGTACCGAACAGACTATAGCAGTATCTTACTTGGTATTTAAAACAGCACAACACCCTTTCCTTATCATGTGTTATATAATATGACAATGACATTGTAAATCTTGGAGGATTTGTTATGTTCCACAAGTGATTTGCTGAATTCTGCAGCTTGACATAAGGGGGCTACACCATACCCCTTTGTCAAGGCTTTGAGCTTTTGTAAGTGCATTTCAAATTTAGTTGGAAAGTTCAGTTAATATTTTGTTGGATTGATATAAAGGAATGATATTTATTCATCGAAGCCCATGATTATTATTGCTGGATTTAACCCATTTAATGAAATATAAATTCCGTTAACCATTTTTTTTTTGTCGCCTTATGAAATGATAAATAATTGATTTTGTGCTTATTAAAAAGACGATCATAGTGTAATATTATGGAAATCATCCATTAGGGTTTAAATAGACCTTGCCCATTCCCATTGATAATGCAGGAAGGTATTAATGTTGCTGGCATTTGCACTGAGGGGAAGCAAATTAAAGGAGTTATATGATTGCTTGTAAGTATAGGATTAGGAAAGACTTTTCTGGTAGCATTTAATAGACCTGGATTTTGGAATTCCACATAAGAGTTTGCTGCAATATTAGACAGGCATTCTGGGTAGCATTTATCACCAACGCCTACGTCTTTTTCTTTAACATGAAGACAAGATTTCCTTCATTTCTATCATTTTTTGAGATTTAACAGTGTCACACATTACTCACTTTGGATAATGACAGTCTCCATTAAATGACTCATCGTGGCAAAATCAATCTTATTTGGGCAAAAAATCTTGGCGAAACAGTTTAGAAATGGTGAGCATAGGCACGGTGCCAGGGTTATTATAGGGAGGGGCAATGGACATACAAGACTCAAAGGTACCCCAAAAATATTTCAATGTAGCTTTTAAAAACTAAGAAGAAAAAAAGAGATCTAACCATTTATTTATTAACAAAATTAACAAAGTAAGATTTTAAATGGTTTTTACAATACTTTACCAATTTTTTCTTCTATTTTTTTTTCTCTACTTTCCTTTTTTTTTCATTTTCCCACCAGAAATTCCTTAGAGGAGGCCATTCCCTCATGCTCCCACCCCATTCTCATCCCCAAATGCCATTCAACCATGTTTTTATCATTGTTTCTAAGTTTTACAAGTTAAGTGATTCATGGGACAGTTTGTGGATGTTTAAGAGTTTTAGTAACTGTGGTCTTTTCTAAGGCAAAGGAAGAAACACATAAATACGATACTCCAGATTTGAACATCCAATTTGTTATCTGTTTTTGATATGCTCACATTTTTCCAGTTCAGATAAAAGTTAAGGATAATATAAATCCACCTATAATGTTATGGACAGTCTCATAAGAATATTGTACTGATCTTAGTATCTGATGTGTAACTGCCCAAATAGAACTGATTTTGTTATAGCTTGTTGTTCTTATGAATGTGGTATTTATTATCTTTTAAATTTATATCAAATTGAAGCTAATCAAACAAGGATAGTGTTGAAATTACCGACTGAAAACAATTATGAAACTAAATGTAGAACAGGGTCAAAATGAGGTAACAACCCCATTATTTGGGTAAGAGTGGTGAAACCTACCATCATTGGTAAGGTGGGGAAGTCAGTTTACATTGCACGCTAAATACCTACACACAAGATTTTATTATGCATTCCATCTGCAGTGTGCTGATTTATGAAATTGTTTAAATTCTGAAAGCACCTTTTCATTTGTTTTTGAGAGATGCAAAGAGTGGTGTTTCAGAGTTTGTGTTATTGCTTGTAAAAATTGGGAAATCGGAAGTGTTTTTTTAACTTTCCTAGATATGTGATAAAGTCAATTCATCTTATTTGTATTTCATGAACAAATTAATTAATATCATCATTTAGAGCCACCTTCATAAAACTTCCTTTATTTAAAAAAGTGTACTTTATACACCCTTCAATTGTGTTACGCTTGAATGTATAAGTGATCATGTATACTCTCATTCATCTTGGTTGATTCAAGATCAGAATATTATGTAAATCTAGGCAACCAGGACTACTTACTCGGAGCAACAAACGTTGCGAACGAAACCATCGCCCTTCAGCTGGGTTGTGATGTAGACCTTGTTTCTAGATTGAATTGAAGTCATTAGATGTTGGAGATGACAAGGAAGTGTCCTTATTGTCCTTATTGTTCTGTCCCAAGCTTGTGATAGGTTTACTCTAACACCTCAACTATGGTTTAGAGAAGGTTGTTTCGCTCTCACCCAAACTGCTTCCTTGACTCCTCGTTCAAACCAACGGATTTCACGGTCTACGATTTTGACCAAAGGGCTGTTTACGTGGTGTGGTATATGAAGTTCATTGTTCAGACAAATTTGATTGCAATGATTGTTATATTGGTGAAACCTCACAACCTCTACAGTTCAGGGCCAGCAGAATCGGCCGTCTATAAACATCATAAAGCCAGTGGACATAATTTTGATTTTGATGAAGTCAAAATCCTAGACCCTGAAAGCCGTTGGTTTGAACGAGGAGTCAAGGAAGCAGTTTGGGTGAGAGCGGAACAACCTTCTCTCAACTGTAGTGGAGGTGTTAGAGTCAACCTATCACAAGCCTGGGACAGAACAATAAAGACTCTTCCTCACAAGATGACATCATCTCCAACATCTGATGATGTCAATTCCATCTAGAAACAAGGTCTACATCACAACCCAGCTGAAGGGCGATGGTTTCGCTCGCAACGTCAGTTGCTGCGAGTAAGTAGTTCTGGTTGCCTAGATTTACATAATATTCTGAATGTATAAGTGACTTCTTTTATTATTAAAAATGACCTTGTTTTGTTGGGTAACAATTTTGTCAAGATGACCCAGATATCATAGGCCTCATATTTTCCAATGGCTGAGTGAAAGCAATGATACACAAAGTCTGAGCCTGAGGTATGAACTTCATATTTTTTAAAATCCAAATCAAATGATGCATTAAGAATTCACAACTTTCTACTCATCCTTTGAGAGCTGTAATCTTTGAAATTGTTTGTATATGTGTTGCCTGTAATGACTTGGACTTAAATGGACTTAATATCTGAACTCACATTTTGGAAAGTAATGGACAAGACAGGTAGTTGAATGTCTTGCAAGGAAATTAATAGAGTAAAACTGATGCATTCAGTTACCGTGAAACTTTGTACTTGTCAAAATATGCAAGACCTTATTTCTCTCTATGATAACCAAGAGAAGGGGGTAAAGGGTGAAACCACAGCATAGGGAAGGGGGTTATCAAATAATAAGTTCAACCCTCAGCCTATATCTCATGTCACACAAATTTATGTTGGGTAAACTTTATTCTGAGCAGAACAATATTTTAATAAAACTTGTATATGTATGATTTTCCTTTCAAATTGATACAGTATGCATTCAAATTGAATGTTTATCAATTTATAATTATGATGGATCAAAACATATCCGCCTGTAGGGTTGGGTTTGACCCAAATGTCTGCTGATGAGGGCAGATTAAGGAGAGATATGAATGATAATGATGTCAAACTAGCACGTACAGATGCCCAAATAGATCGTAAATGTCACGATGGCGATCTAGTTAGTAAACGGCGTCTTTGGTAATGTACTTAGCCATACGTTTGCAGTTATCTAGGGAGAGCATTGCAAGAAGAAGGAGGAAGATTGTGCCATCATACGATAGATATTTCAGGATGTATTGTTGAAGGATGTCCTGTTCTCATTACTGCAAATCATTTGATCTATATAACATCAGACCAAGCAGAAAGACTTAATTTTGCAAATGGAAATAGAAAGACTTAGGTAAAAACCAAGTAAACCTCTGTGTATAACTTTTTATTTTATTTTCTTTCTTCCAATATCGTGCAACCTCATATGCTTGAGGATATAATGCACAGGTGGGTTTTGAAGTCCAGAAATTGACTGAAACAGATTTAGGAACAGTCAGGAGTAGAATACCCAACCCTCTACGATAGTGACTGCATTCACATGTACAGATCATGACTCTTCTATATATGGGACCAACAACAGCTTAATGTCATCTCTAAAGGACAGCAAACTCTCATGAAATATCTAGCCAACTCTTAATTCTTCATGTGAGGAGTGGAATAGGTCGAGAATATCTAACCTAATGCTCCCACCAAGTCAGCTAAATGTCTAAGCAAGATTGAGAGATTCCGTTCTGGCAAGTTCCCTCGCTGGGAATCAAACCCAGCCCAATTTGTGTAAGGCAAGATAGCTAACTACTACAATATGGTGCTTCTCCTTTTTATGCCTCCGCGAGAGGCATTATGTTTTCTGGTTGTCCGTCCGTCCGTCCGTCCGTCCGGGCTCGTTTCTCAGAACTGGTGAGGCGTGGAACAATGCAAGTCGGTGGACTGGTGGTAAGGGTTGCTAGTAATTTTCTCTGAAAGTTTCGGCGCAAAATATGCAAAT
>JXSR01S034679.1:20653-51841 GCA_000969725.1 Ophiothrix spiculata
GACCAGCGATCAAAAGTGTCAATGGAGACCCCATCGTCCGACCTTAAACTTGGGGTCAAAGGGCAAAAGAAAGGTCAGATTTTCAACTTTGTCCGATTTCAAAGGTTTTGGTTAAAGGTCAAAAGAAAGGTCAAATTCTCAACTTAGTCCGATTACAAAGGTGGAAGGCGGAGGCATCGTGATCGACACTCTGTGTCGAGAACCGCGCGGCCCGAGAACCGCGTATTCTAGTTTACTTATTAAGTTGTACTGATGTAAATTTTTTAAGTTATTATGAATCCTCATAGTAAATATGTATTTTATTGGAAAATAAATCACTTTTACTGAGAAATGTTATCATTATTCTTTAACAAATATAATGATACATGTCTCAAAAGTCACACAAAGTTATGATACAGGTGCAATTGATCACAACATTGACTGATCCAGATTTAGTTGTATGTACATATTTGTTTTTATTTTTCATGTCTGGTGTGTTTCCATTACGAGTTAGGATTAGGGTTCCTGTTTATCAAGACCATGATGTAATTGATTATAAATATGCACAACTCATGCACACAACTTAAAATGGGTAAAGGGAACAGCCCAAATTTGCAAAGTTTGGAGTATCTATCTCTCTCTCTCTTTCAAAGCATTTGGGGTTCTTTTTTGTAATTTTGCAATGAGGAATGTTTGAGTCTGTTACCTTCCAAATAGTAAATGCCAGTGCTGTTTGACTCTATAAACTTTGAAGTATAAAGTAAGCAATCAGACTCTGTTACGAGATCCACAGCACATCCCTTGTATTCTACAACATTGTGAACTGGTGTTTTTGTCCCGGCTATTGTATAAGAGATTAGTAATGACTGATTAGGATTGATTTAGACCAAATGACTGTGTATGAGTATATTTTGTGCATGAATCGTTCACGATTTTGGTATTGTTTGTGGCTACTTCATGAAAAACCTTGAACTTAAGTTCATTTGAACATTCAGCAGGATTGGGTACATTGTTATGTTTTGAAAAATACAGACTAATTTATTACCCTGTATGGTCATATTGGTTTATGTGCGTTAAAGGTTTAAAGAGAATGGAGTCTTGCTCAAGGACACTACAGTCACTGTGCATTGCTCATTGGATTTGAGCTCCTGCTTCTTAACCAGTACTTAACAGCAGATTGATTAAAAGTTGGAGGCATATGCCACTGGACCAAGAGACAAGTATGGTCTACCGATATTCCCAGATGCTTCTGCCATTGAAGTGTTGTGGGCAGCAAAGTGTCCTTGAGCAAGATACTTACTTTCATGTGCTCCTCTCGACCCAGATGTCAAATGAGTACCTGTATCCTTCAATGCTTGGAAGGAAAAAAAACTTTTGAGAAAGGAGGCATGGCAATTCCTTCACTGCAAATGTAACAAAAAGTGAAGTCTGGTCAAATTGCTTTAAAAGAGAGATGGGAATTTTAATCTGTGCAAAAAAAAAAGCTATCCTTGTCACCTTTACCTTTTAACTTGTTAGTATAATACATTATAGAGATATCTTAATATCTGCATCATTTTTTGATATATGTTTTGAAAAAATGATTTACTTTGACAATCTAGACCAATAGTGATATTAACCGAAATGTCATTCCTGATGATATTTTACCATTTCAGCTTATCATTGAAATACTTGTCTGTTGAAAAACTGGATATGTCAGTTCTCACAAAACATCTTGGTATCATCTGAAGGAAATATTGCACAAGAGACGACCCATTTTCTAGATTTGTTCACCCCAAGACAAAAAATCTGAGTAGACGGGGAAGTATTTGTTAGGTTACAAGTTCATCTGACTGATATGAAGGACGTCCGCTGTCATCACAAATACATCTAAGTTTAACGTCTTAGTTGGCAGACTAACTTGACAGCACCTTTTCAATTGGTGGTCTAGTCTATTACACTGTGACACATTTACAATGTTTTCCTGTATATTTAACAATTTTTTGAATGTTATATTTTGAGAAAACTTTGGCTTTTAAAAAGGATCAATCATTTCACAGGATAATTGATAATCATGATCGCGTGTGATGAAACTCTATTTTGCCAAGGTGAAACTCAAGTAAAATTTATATTTTTAAATGTGATATAACCTTGAATGATTGTTAGTAGTATGTATAATTCTGAAATTTGATGCTATATTTATACTTTGTTTTCCTGTGCAGGTAATCTTACCTTGTATATTGCATCAGTATCAATTTTAGAGTTATGTCTGATGGCTGCTCATTTTTGATGATTGTCAACATCTAGATCATGGGAACAACTACATCTCAAGCCACACACACACAATGGCAGTCTGCATTCTTTTGGACCAACATGTTACATGCTGTTAAATTGACCACCATTGGGCTAGTTTCTGAACTGTCAGGAAAAATAATACTAACGAGACACTGAAGAATGGAAACCTTTATTATATCTAACTGAACCAAACATCGGAAAAGAAGGGATATGATCTTGTTTGACACATACTCATCTATTGTTCATTGATCAAGGCTATATTGACAGATAATGCATTTTAGGTGTGTTTAACATTTAGCATGTTAAAGTCACCCATTAGATTTTTAGCCATTGACTGCATATAATGCTTCAAAAACTTGGTGGATGATCCATCAACCTATTGGTTTCTATAGTCATGAAAAGACACTGATGGCTCAGATTTTTGTGGATGACAGTTTGTCATGTCAGTATAATTTGCATGCAACTAATAACCTGCATAGCATGATCCAATCAAATGCTATTATTTCTAGTTTATGCAAAGCACAACACGTAGTCATTATCAGGTAACAATGACTTCTGATAATGACTTTTGCATATGCAGTGCCTGTGATAATAGCGCATATGCTTGAAACGCAACAATACGGGCATGCCATGATATTGCAGAGGTCATGTTTGACTACACACAATGCAGAAACAGTGCCTAGGCCGAACGATATGTTTAGCAGATGGCAATTGAAATTTCAGTTTTCACCTTTTTTTATCCAAAAACTTTGCACCATCTTTTAATTAGGTCATTGATTCGTATGGGAGGTGTTTGTTTTGTGCCACGGTACTTTTCTTTCGGAGCTATGCTCCCTCAGAAACAGCCCAAAACAAACAACACCTCTCATTTTAAACAATGACCTCCAAAAAGATGGTGCGCAGTTATTAATATTTTTATGCAAGACTTCCAGTTGATTCAGAATTGTTTATACTAAGATGTCACCTCAAATCTGTGCGCCATCATCCACATCAAAAGGCAGTTGATGAAATATGACCCAACACCTCATATTTATGTCAAAAGTATTGTTTCTACTGGACTGTAAATTGTATTTTTGCCACTGTCTACCTGGTGACAATTTTGTGCAAGTTCAATGTTTAAATCATCTACAAAGTTTACTTGGAATGTATATTTTGTTTGTTTCCAGAGTTGATTTTACCTTTTGAGTTTCCTTGATGCAGTTTATACCATATTTTTCCATGAAGAGGAGTTCACTTCTTGAAACCTCCACCCCTTATTCTACTTCTTATGTCATTTGTTGGGTCTTAAATGTTCTTGTTTTATACTTCTTTTTTCCTCTCCTATACTATCAAAACATACAAGCTTGCTTACTCTTCTGATCTGTTTTTCATTTTTATGATATTGATCCATGGGGCTGAAATCCCTGCCATTGCTACTTCCATCTTTTCCGCTTCTTGCTGTGCTTTGTTACTGAAGATACTGCTTTGAATTTTTTATAATGAAATAAAATATTTGTTTTTTATATATTTTCAGGAACTTTAAAGGAACTCTCTCAGTGGCCCTAGTACAAGCTTGACTCAAGTGTGGTGAAACCAGGAGTTCATCAGATGTTTAGGAACAATCATATAGTGATTTTTTGCTATAGGGTTTGCAATTCAAGATTACAGAAAACACAACAAAGCAGAGTTTTGATAATGAGGTCCTAATGAGCTTCCTAAAAGCAACAAAATTTGGGACACCCAACTTAAATTAATTCAAACTGTATCACTGCACAATTATGATCTATTTATTTCTCGTACTTGAACCTGGAAAGAGCAATTTTGAAATTTTACACACAAAAGAATTTGTCCAAGATCTATTTGACTTTTTTGATATATATATTCCTGGTTAATTGGGTCTTCATGATTGGTTTGATTATGTAAAAAGGAAGGCTGTGAAAAAATATTTAGATACATTATAGTCATACTGTTTTCATCAAGCTCAGAATGACATGAACGGTGCAAATCCCCATTCCACCCTTGGTTCTTTTCCAGCTCTAAAGATAGTCATATACCATGTTGCTGGATAGTCACCCCCCTGTCGATTCGGTCTGTGATCTCGCAGCATATTTTTATTTCACAATATATGGACAGAATAATTCCAGAAACGTAATGGATTATAAGTTGGACAAATTTTGATAGTTTAATTGGATCACTTTCATCTTGTTAATACAAAGAAGAACAATTATCCAAAATATGCTTAGTAAGATCGCGTTGGGCATGATAGAGATGTCGTTGGTCAACAAAAATGTGTTTATTTGAATGTTTTCTTTACAATATCATGCTAATTGCATATATAAATTGTGATGCCTCACCCCAAAAGGGGGGACTTTGCAGATTATATCAATTTTGATTTTATCATTTCATCAGTTAAAGCATTTTCTAAGCTTTAAAATGACACCTTACTTGTTATCATTTCATCAGTTAAAACATTTTCCAAGCTTTGAAATGACACCTTACTTGTTGAAATTGATCAAGACAATCAAATTTTACAAGAGAAAATCGGCTGGAAATTCTTACTATTTTCTTTATTTTTGGCTGCCTATTTTCACTAGTTTCTCGACAAGTGCTTTGTCGCAAAGTCCCCCTTTTCGGGGTGAGTCATCACAATTATGTAAATAAGACTTATTGTTAGTGCTATCACTCTCATTTCACACAATTTTGTTTTTTCATAGCCAGAATTACCATTTGGGTTCTTTAGCACATGATCATTTGATTGAATTTAAATTTGCTTCTATTTTGCTCCATACCACATTCAAAGTTCAAGGTAGCATTATTATAATATTTTGGTAACGTTTTGATCATTGTCAAAGAACAGACCATTGCTATTAAAGGTATACACAACGTGCACAAATTATAAATAGTCTTCTGCTTTGCTTACTCTGATTGGAGTAACTTAAAACTTTACTGGTTAGCGAACTTGAACTTGATGAAAGACAAGCCGATATCTTCCAATAAATAGAACTACACCTTTCAAGATGCTTCCTAAAAGGCCTATCGATTCCAAACTAACACAATTCATATCCTATACTGTGTATACAACTCCTTTGAATTAAACAGAAAGAAGTTTCTAATTTCTTGCCGGTAAAATCTAGCAGCAAAGTTATTGGGTGTTAGTCAAGGGTGTCCATTACCACCATTACTATTTGGTTGTATACATACCTAACCAAACAAACCACTAACCTGTCGGAAAAGCGTGCGTAAGGAATCAACTTAATAAAAGAGCTGAAGGTAATAGCTTTTAATTAATCAACATTAACCTCGAGTTACCCAGACCTTTGCAATGGTATTTCAAAGGCTTTTGTACGACAAATTTTGAATAAAATACTTGTTCCATGCTAAAGTGGAATGAGAGATGTTGAATTAGAGTAAGAAAAGTTGGAGTGAATGATTGTTGCGAGTAAGTACATGTTATTTAAATCATTAATATAACTCATTTGGGCTCAAGGGTAGAAAGAGATGGGAGCCGGATTTTTAAAATGCATGTGTTTAATTTTGCTTATCAGGTTCTGTAATTGTATGTGTATTTGACATTTGCGAAAATAACTGCAGCAGTTCATTCTAGAGTAGCATGAAATATTTAGGTCGATCGATCCGAACAAGAAGTATTGTTTTTTTCCAATACTACCTCCTCTCCAAGATCGTGTATTAATGTAAATATTTCATTTTGTAAGTTATGTTTATGAAGTACAAGTTTCAGGAACTTAAACTTGTTTGATATTCTTTCACGTTTTCCGAAAATAGTTGCTTACTGTACATTTATATCAGCTTTTGATTTAAATAAATTTTTTATTCAATCGGACTACGCCTAAGTCAGAACTAATTTATACAGGTCGAATTATTCAATTATTATTGTCAATATATTGAGGTTTGGGCGCAATCCAATGATAGATATTTGAAAATGCGATGCACCGTAACCTCACGCAAAGTTGGCAAAACTCGCAAAATAACTCGCCATCTACCATTTAACCACGGTCCAAAACCCCAAAATGATCCGTGGGGCAGGTAACAGTACAGGGTTGAACCGCCTCGCATAACACAGATTTTGGTCACTGTCCCGTTATTTTAAGTCTGTACCCTAAAGATATATATTTTATCAAAATGTAAATTTTTTTGCTTTATTTACTTCAAATAATTAAAACAGTGAAGTAAAACCTGATCAAAAAGAGCGATATTATTGTAGTAGTGACCCATTATTAGGACTATGCCGAGGGGAGGGGTAATTGGTGATAAGTTTGCTTAGTGACCCGTTTTGGCCAAAGGTTATTTTACCCAAAGCTTAAGTCAAATCTAGGTATTTAGCACTTTGAACTCTGATTATTAGGGCGCTGGATAGTAATGCAACTGCTTTCAGCATTTTTCAAACGATAGTGAAAATTGGTGGTCCTTACAAAACCATGCTGTTAGCGGCCTACAGATGTAATGCAGCGTCCTAGTGATTAATTGTCCTACCTGCTATTCAATCATGTAGGACTGTAGTACACACTTGTACTTGCTAAATCAATGAACTATTGGTCTCGATTTATTAGGACGGACTCCTGGTTTTAGAAACTCTTAGTAGTTGGAGGGCCTTCAATCTAAACATGGTTTGTTAAATGGCGAATGTATTCACTTTTACGTTTCAACTGAGTTATCATACTTCCAAGATGTATATTCATTTTCAGTTTTGTTTTGTTTGAAATCAGTTTTCGAGGAAGCAAATGATTATGATGTGAATCCAAGATTATCCTGTAACACCACTCCAAGGATATTTTTCACACATTCAACACCAATCAAGAGGTTTTACTTAAAATACGAAAATGTATTTTAATAATTGCTTTGATTTGCTAATCTTGAATCATCTCGAGGCTGCAGATCTTATTTGGTTTCAAATTTGCTGTATTCGTTAATGTTCTTACGTTAAACATAATGCTGCAAAATTATTTTCAGCCATTCCTTAATTATTCTAAAATAATTTAGATCCAGTTCAAAGCACATTGCATCATGTAACTCGATAATTCAAAATCTTATTTTTAACGTGCATACTCCAAAAATAGATATTGATCATCCCCTGGAGCACTACCGCCAAAGTCTAAACTTGTTAGACCACTTACATTGATATCCATTAACCTTTTCTGAGTAAATCGGCTCAATGTAATACAAAGGTTTTTCTGCCCCTAAAACATAATACTATATACCAATTATATCTCGTCCGTAATGTTGTGATGTCATCAGGGGTTTATAATATGACGTAATTCAATATTCATGACGTCATGTTGGAAAGTAAACTAACACCTATTTCATTTCTGGAACTACTTGGCATGTGATAGTTCTAGTAAGGTGAGAAACAAAGCCTTCGGGAATGAGATAAAAGATAAGTGAATCAAGTACATTGGATGTCTTCATTCTCTATCGTGTTATTTTGCTTGTGAAGAAGATTATTGGATATCATGTATGGTTCGACTTCCGGAAAACATGTAATAATGTCATTTCTGAAATAGTATAGACATAAAAGAATGATGTCATCTGAACTCCTGTAAAGTCTTTTGAGACATTTTTTTCAGCTCGCAGTCCTATGTAATGATGTGTAATTACAATAATTGGATCTCATTGTGTTGGCAGAAAACAAGAAAGATTGTTCCCTGTAGACATGAAATGTAGGCAGAGCCTTATTCCCATTCATAAATGAAGGAAATTTATAAAAACCATCAAATGTGTAAAAAATGACTCGTTCATCCCATTGTAATTGACACAAGGAGACTAATGTAAGATTAAACAATCCTCTTGTCTTGCACTTCAAATATCGAAGAGCCATCACTGAGCCCTTATCAAATGGTACCTGGGTGTGAAAAGTACAACCTCAACTGAAATTGCAAAGCTATAACCAAGATTATATGTAAAAGAAAAAAGGTACGGTTAAAACAATTAAGTAGCTTTCAACGAATATACGTTAAGTTTGGAGTACAAAAGTCGTCAAACTTTAGAACTCTGATTTCGCATTCAATGATGTACGAAAGTACAGACTACACAATGACTGAAGTTAGGAGCTGTAACATTTATAGCCGGACGTGATAGAAAAACGGAGCGATGTGGACGTGGCGGAAATCGGGTTTGTTCGCAATGCGGACGTGATTGAAATTAGTTTTGCTCAGTTAATCTAATCTGTAGGCCAACAGAGGGCGCTTTATTTTTGCACTCTATCAGAAATCAATCAGGGACTCAATATGAGTATGTCATCCCAAGTAGTTTTGATGTTTCGGTCTCAAAGTGCACAATTTGGCATTTTTATATGTGCTTAGGGTAGTGCTGTGATAAAATAGTTTGCGTAAATACAAAAAATATGTATGACATTGGTTACTTCAAATGGAAAACGTTTTAGGACAAATGTAATTTCCACAAGAGTCAGCGATTTCGTGATTTTAAACAATGCGTATTAAATGATATATATATATATATATATATATCTGATAAGTGGCACCGGTTACTCAGCGCGTCACGATGGATTGTGTAGTGTAATTTGATGTACTATGCGGAAATGATTCTTCACTTGGACAGCATTTTCACATTATACATGTAATGCAAAATAATATTACACCATTCACTTTTGTATGCATTAATTTTATTTGAGATGACATCATCCATTAATATGATTAATACAATCCCGTCATAGTCAGGTGTAAATATTTTGCTGTAACCTCTCAATGAAAAATGTATGTACCCCTTGCCCGTTAAGCTACACTCTTAAAAGGAAAGGATCAAATTGATCCTATAAAGTATCAAATATGAGCTTACCCTTTTTGGGATCAATTTTGATCCAAAATTCTCCTCAAAGTTGATCCTTTTTGGATCAACTACACTCCTTTTTGATCCAAAAAGGATCAAATTTGAGGAGAATTTGGATCAAAATTGATCCCAAAAAGGGTAAGCTCATATTTGATACTTTATGGGATCAAATTTGATCCTTTCTTTTTAAGGGTGTATTCTTATACTCTACGGACTCGTGAAGTTGCATGATTATGGTATAATGGCTTTTATATGACTTTGACTTTTCGAAGGCGAAAGGCTATCGTGCTAGGCATGGTATTTTTTCATTTCAACTGAGAGTCTGTGTAAGAATACACTCTTAGAAGGCCGGGATCAAATATACGAGTAGTTTTCGGGATCATTTGATTTTGATCCTTTAAGGATCACTTTTGATCCTTTAAGGATCATTTTTGATCCTTTTGCGGATCAATATATACAAATGGATCAAATTCACCAGGATAATTTTTGATCCTTTTTTAGGATCATTTTATTTTGATCCTTTTTGATTACAATATCAAAGTTTTGATCCGTATTTTTGGATTACTTTGATACGGAAAGGATGACTTCACATTTTGATACCGCGTTTGGCTCCAACGTCATCTTTTGTTTCATATTTGAGTGCACCGTACCCATATCCACTACATAGCGGGGAATGTATACAATGGTGTAACAAACATCATGTATAAATACGTTGATTTCATCACACAGTTATGTGGTCGAGTGGTTAGAGCGTCGGACTCGTAATTACCAGCAGGTATAAGTGCGGCGTGGGTTCAAACCCTGCTAGGGTAACTTCAGCGTGATGTTTTTATGCAGATCTTTTTATAAGAAATATTTGATCCTTTTTACGGATCAAAAATTGTGATCCTTTTTTTGGGATCATTTTGATCCTTAAAGGATAAGCTCATATTTGATACCTAAAAAGGATCAAAATTGATCCTTTTTGTCTCATATTTGATACTTTCTTTCTAAGAGTGTACAAGCGTGATACAAGGTTGATGATACGACAATGCCCGAACATATACAAAAAACACACAGGGGACACGTGCTAACTAGTCGAAAATGACCGAGTCGACAGGTTCTATTTAGTGGAGCAAAACTCAGATTTCAGCCTGTGCAACATTAAATTAAGGGTACGATTTGAAAACAGAAATCGTGTTCTCTGTAAATTATGAATAATTAAAATGTTGCACAGTCCAGATTTTGAAATTTATTCGATTAATTTTGCATAGAGAACTTAGAAAATGGCGAAAAGATTGAAGTAAAGTGAATGAAAATAAAGTTCAATCTTTACAATGTAAAGTGACATTATCTTTTCAGCTTCTTATCCGTGAATTTTTTAGTTAAAAGTTTAAAGTTCTGCAAATATGATTCTGTCATTTTTTCAGTTTGTAATGCTTTAGTTTGTTCGTGAAAAAAAGAAAACATGAAATATGAATCCGTCGGTATTTTCCGGAACTGGAACCAGCAGTAGCTTTAACATGAAAAGGTTGCCTAAAATATAGCATTAAACACCGCGAAAAACATTCCTAGTTATTAACTTTCCAGGGCAGTGTAGTTCCATTTAGTAATAACAGTGGCAAAACTTACATTTTTATGTCTTGAATCTCTGGAGACTGAAGTTCAGAATATATTTAAATTAGATGTAAACTACGTAAATTGTAGAATACCTACCAAGTTGATTAATAAGTCAATCCTCTTTTGACAATCTGATATCTGCCGATGATATGGTAACCGATATCATCCACGGTGGATTGTTTTTCTATTTCTTTCGATGAACTCTTCACAGGCCAACGTGGAGAGAAGTTATACTTCAGTTTCTAAAGGGGAATAATCGTATAAAACTTGGCTCCGTTTCTTCTCCTTTCAACATTTTGTCGTCTTATATCTCTGGCATACAATGACCAATTTGGACCATTATTATGCTCTGAGCTGTCCCATTTCCAAAAAAATCGGACAGGGATAACGGACAGAATACAAAGTATCAGATTTTAAACATAATAATGATAACATTGAATGGATTTTTTCGCATCCCGCGCGATATTTCGTGAAAACTCATAGCTCGACCAATATCTTTTTGTATCATACTCAATCCATCCAATTTTATATCAGACTTGGGTGAAGGGACCAGGGTTACATCCCATTTATGTCACCTGACCCCTCAAAGGTCACGTAGGGATCACGAGGTCAAAAACTTGATTTTCACGAAAAAAGTTTCGACTCAAGTACGTTACAGGGTATTGGCATGAAATTTGGGGACATGAATCCTTTTGACATTGCCTACGAAAGTTATGGGGTGACAAAAATGTCTGGGATCACTTGGATCAAAAAGGTCAAATTATATAAAAAATCATCAAAAATCTATAACTTTTCAAGTATAAGGTTGTAGAATTATTCTGCTTGCACAGATAGGTTGCAAAAAATTTACTGAACATATGTAAGGTCATAGTTTATAGGTCAAAGGTCAAATGTTTAAGTTTGTTCAATTTCAAAAATTAGGGTGTCAAATTGTTCGTCATGAAGCAGCGATCAAAAGTTTACATGGTGACCTAGACGTCCAACCCATCGTTAGGGGTCAAAGGTCACTCGAAAGATCAAATTTTTAGTTTTATCCCGATTCCAAAAATTAAGTTGTCAAATTTTTCATCATGGAGCTGCGATCAAAAGTTGTCATTTTGACCTCAGCATCTGACCTCTCCTTACGGTCAAAGATCACCCGAAAGGTCAAATTTTCAACCTTGTCCGGGTGTCAAATTGTTCGTCATGAAGCAGCGATCAGAGTTGTCATGGTGACCTTCTTGTCCGACCTTATCTTAGGGGTCAAAGGTCACCTGAAAAGTCAAGTTTTCAATTTTGTCCGATTTCAAAAATTAAGGTGTCAAATGTCAAATTTTGTCATGGCCATGGCATCACAAATGGTCGTGCTCTATGAGCACAATACCTCTAGTTCATGAGTTATCGCAGTATTTCTTCTAAAATAACACCATCTTAACTCAACTTTATTTAACACATTATCTATATCGTCAATTTACTGGTTGTTTTCACTGTACATTACAACCCGTCTGAGAAAAAATTATTATTAAAGTTTTTATTAACAACCAGTAAATTGACCATATTTGTAGCTTAACATTCGCCTTTTTATTCCGATGTTGAGGGTTTTTTAAAAAGTAAAAAACATACAAAAATCGTCTTAATAAAGATAATGGTTTATGAATAGAATACTATACAATAGAATATATAGAAATCATTTTTATAAGTTCATGTTAGATTGCGACCTAGATAATTAATACAGACAAAATTGTAGGTATTTTTTTAGAGACAAAAATTATAGTTTTTATATCTTTCAAAATTAATGATGATTACTTACAACAGTTTGTGTAGGCAACTTGTTGGCGACGTCATACATTCATAGTGGTAACACTTGTCATTTTATTCCCGGTATTATCTACACAGTTTGGATGAAAAGGCAATTCGATTGATAAATGGTTTTTCATCCGTTTTTAGATTTTTGTTAAAAAATAGCTTTTATTGGTTGCATGTATCATTTAATTAACCCTAATATGATTCAAATTGTTCATTTTATAAAACATTCGCTATGAATTGTAACTGGTTTCCTTTAAAGATTTGAGCAATTCAATTAGTCACAACATCTTGACTGTTAATGGATGGTCATCCAAGACGCCACTATTTAATTTGTGAACAGATCTTCTACTTTAATCGTAGAAGACGTTCGTTGTCAATCCTCTCAACCACAAATACGGGCCTGTTAGTGATGCTGGTTTAATGATTTCATGAGGTGTTTACAAGATACTTGAGGTTTAGTCATCTCCTTGAATCAGCAGGCTTCTGAAAAACAATCGGGATTCCCGCAAATAAGTATTATGTGACAGTTACTAGTACTTTTGAAATAAATAAACGACAACAATATCAATAAACAATCCTGTTGATAGACAGTTTACTTGCAGTCTATGTTTGCTCTTAACAGAAATAATAAGTCTATGTTTCTCTCTCCACCAATTTTGCCTTTAAACCTTACATTTGTTGTATGTATTTTGTTTAGATTTGTTTATACTCCATTTGGTCTGATCAAAATTTACATCATATTGACATCTTATCAGGACTTTTAAAAATCCTTATGTACAAACTCTATAGTAAAGACATACTATGCTTTTGGAGAAGATGATGGAAGAAAAGAGCTTTTGCGGGACCGTGGCCTCTTTCTCAAAATTCTCTTTCCCGCTTGTGCTTGTACATTTTACTATGTTTCACATATTCATCAATATAAATAGCCATTTTCAAGAACAAGAATCAAGATACAAGAACAGAATTTGCTTAACTATACTAAATTTAATATGATGAAAACATATTTGGGCCTGCATAGTATGATTTAGACCTTGTTTCACCTGACCACTCATGCTTTATTAAAAAATATAGTCATGATCTCTCGACCCTAATGTTTTTTTTTTTAATTTGATTTAATTGTACCTACATCTATTCGTGTGTTGTGATGTGGTGAACATTGGGACATATTGATCTAAATCTTGGATGCCTATAATCGTTTTCTACCCCAGACACTCCCTGTCAAGAACCGGCATGTCATCAACCTTAAGTGAGGGAGGATGAAAAGAAATTTGACATTCCTGGCATCTTCCATTCTTGTTATTCATGAACCAAACTTTTAATGCATGGTCTCCGTGTTGCTGGAAAATTTACTCTATATTTAACTGAAGTGATCTTATTAATGAGCTCATGATATTTTTTACCATTATTTCCTATAAGGGTATTTACCGACACAAATTTGTTGCTTCTATATGCTGCAGAATTTCATCTGTAGGTGCGACTAGTATAATATTTCTTTGTGGTTTGTGTTATCATAGTTATTGACATAGCTTGAAGAAAATTACATATTTGCTGAAAAAATGACGATCGAGATGATAGATAACTTTCATCCGGTATGCCATTGACCTGCAAGATCATTTGACAAGGGTGGTATCATATATTTCGGAGTAAAGTAATATAGAAGAACTTCGTTGTTCAAAGTTTTCTTTAAAAAGTTTATTTTAGAAATATGCATATACATGAGTCTTTTAACTTTCACACGTATTTGAATGACAATACTATATAACCAATAATGGTGTAGTCAGGGTTAATTCAGTATCCGCAAATAGCAGTTTGCGCGCGTTTTACTCGCATTGTACGCGCAGGTAAATATCAACGAATGGAAATCGACAGACTATGACTTTTCAGTACTGCCTGTAGTATTCGACAAAATTGAGGTTACCTCATGCTAAATTAAGTATATCGTACAAGCTATTTCTTCTGTGAATAAAATTTACCATGGTTTTGAAAGTATGCCTTTATGGATATCCTAATAAGCTTCAAATAAATGATGGTTCGTTAAATTATCTAATAACCATGCATTGTTTTTGACATTTTCTATACAGCTTAATTCAATTACATTTAAACGACCAGTTTTGAGACATTAATGTGACCACCAAGTTGATTATTGTTTCTTGAACGTTAAAACAGTCAAAGTTTGTTCTAAATCTGCATTTGTAACAATATACCGATTCATATCGTCCAATGCAGTTGGTTCATTTCTCATAACTGCCGATTCATGTCGTCCAATGCAGTTGGTTCACTTCTCATAACTGAAGTGACGTAGCAAAATGGTGTGATTTCATTTCAAGATCTTTATAAAACACATTTTATATAGTATTTATAAAAACCTCTTTCCGATAACCATGATTGCAAGACTTTCCTGATCGTATCATGTTACTGAATGCACTCAAAGATTGAATAAAGAGTATGATTAGATAAAAACATCAATAATGTTAGGACAGGACAGAATTAACATACATTTACACTATTGATTTCAGAATGCATCACTATTTATTCATTTATAAATCGCCAGAATTTCAACAGGTATCAGTACGTCGTCATAGTTACGCATCACGCTGAAACTTACGATGTCGCCTGCCCAATCACAAGCACTGAATGTTTAAGTACAAAAATGGCGCGACACTCACCCGATAAAACTTAATAACATTAGCCACAACATTCGAAGAAATTTCTTATTAGATGTGGTCACCTGTTTTATTTTTGCTCGGACGATTATTATAAGTGTTAGTAAGCAATCGTCATTCAATGTTTTTCTTACCGTCGCAAGAATCGCCAAGTACTTAAAGAAATATACTTCGCAACAGGATGAGCATTTACTAAGGAAATTCGTCGTACGAATTGCACTCCTAGATATATATAACTAACAGCCCCGTAGCCAGGATTTCAAGGGGGCGGGGCGGATTTTCAAAAAGTTGACATTTTGGAGGAAAAATTTTCGTTTTGGTTGACACTAAACTAATTTTAGTGGTCTTGACAAAGTGTCAAGCAAATACAAAAGTTTTCAGTAGTTTTCTAAGCATTTTGTGTAGTATTTTATTAAGAAACGATCTACATTAACGTGTTTTGGCGCTAAATGTGTTCTTTTGGTGGCCATTTAGATAATTTTTGTGGACCTTTTTTGTACATTGCTACGGGCTTGATAACTAACATGAAATATTTTTTGTTTGTTTGTTTGTTTGTTTGTTTTTGTTTTATTCCCTGTACTTGGGTCTGGTGGTTGGAGAAAGATACAGAGACTCTGCACCAGACCCCTGCTTTCTACATACTCTATTACATAAATGCATAATAATGATACATGTTATATATATTCTTTCGTTTTCCAGCACTAATTTTCATTTCATTCTGTTTTTCAGCACTTATTTTGGTATGAAGTTTGTGGTGTTTTTTTTTAATTATATCTACATTTGGATGTAAACATTAAAAATGGATGAGCTTAAGGAAAATACCTTGGTTCCAAGATATCTTTTTTAAACAATGTAAACAGAATAAGATGAGAACGTCAAAGGAAGTTTATCAAAATCGTGACCTTTTGAAACATTTAGCTCTTTGTTTGTACTCATATACAAGCATATAATCACACAGAAAATATCTATTTAATATTTAGATGAGTTGTTAATTTTTCCCAACATTTCATATCCACTAAAATAGTTTTTGGCGTTTTCCTTGTGTTTTTGAACGTAACATTTAATTTTTTGAATATATGAATTAAATATTAAGGATATTGGCGGAAGATAAGAAGTTTCGAAATACTTCATCTTTGCACTATAGATCGAATATGTTGCAATCATTAACATAATATTTGGAAAAAAGTAAGTATTTTGGTCAAGATCCCACCCAAGAATGATATTTTTGAGAGCTATATTGAAGTTCTTATTTTTCACAACGAGCAAACATTCTTTAAAAAAGGTCCAGAATTTCGCATTTTTTTGCAAGTTATAAAAAAATGATTATAATCATCAATAACATTACAGAAATTACATTTGTCAGAATTACTGAGTTTCCATTTAAGTAAGTTCTTCTTACAAGGAATAAGGTTATACTGGAAATGTCCAAGTTTATTTTAAAAGTAAAGAGGTATCTCCAATACTGAACACTAGCCACACTTGTGTCTCCGTCAATTTTTTCCCGCCAGTACTTAATGCAAATTGGATCACTTTCAGTTTTCATTAACAACTTGTAAATCTGTTTTGTTGTTAAATTTGATATATGTACATCTTTCTGACCAAAATGGAACATAAATGTCGAGTCGGGAATTTTAGAATCAAATTTGTCACTCGATATCAGTAATTTCCAATCTTTTGGTATGGAAGATATTATTTTTTGAAGATTGAAAATATTTCTTGGACAATTCACAAGATGTTTCAATTCAGCTAAATTTATAAATCGATCTCCAACGACAATGTCACTTAAATATACAATAACGGCAACTTTCCATTTCTTTATCATAATAAGTTTGTTATTGCTCTTGACACTATACTGTTATTCCATAACACTTGATTTTTCAATGTGTCTTTGGGTACGAAATACGCATCATTTTCTTTCAAACTCAACCATGATTCTAAAATGTCTTTGTAGAATGTTGGAATTTTGTCTTTTACAATTTGTTCCAAATCATTAATTGTACAATTGCATTTAAGAATGAATTCCAATCCACCAATTTGATCAAACCAAAAATTTGCTACTTTTTTCCAAAGCCCAATATATTCATTATTAAGTAATTTTGATATCCATTTGATTTTTAAAGCCCTTATTTGATTTTGAATATCGATCATATTAAGACCACCGTACTCCATATACCCTGTTATAGTGGTTCTTTTCACTTTTTCCATTTTTGAACCCCAGATAAATTGAAAGAGCATTTTATTTGCATCTTTAATAACATACCCTGGAACATGCAACGAACTAGCAGTATATAATAGTTGGGAGATGCCAAAAGTTTTGACTACTGTTATTTTGCCATAGTACATTAGATTTCTTGATTTCCACCCTTTTAGTGCAAGATCAAGTTTTTTAAATCTGTTTTCCCAATTAAGTTTATTACATTCCTCTATATCTTTACCAAAATATATCCCAAGACTTCTGATAGGTTTTAAAGCCCACTTTATGACCTCCTGATGGATTGTGGGCTCCCCAGGAGCTAACCAGATTCCTTCTGTTTTATCTTTATTTATTTTTACACCTGCAACGTCACCAAACTCTTTTATCATATGCAATGCTTTGACAACTGAAGATTCATTTTTAACCAATAACGTTGTATCGTCAGCTAGCTGTACAATTTTTATTTCGATTTCATTTATAGTTCCAATTTTAATGCCTTCAATTTCTTGATTATGTGAAATTTTGTTAGACAACAGTTCAACAGATAAAATGAATAAGAGCGCCTAACATGAAATATAAACTAAAACGATAATGTTTCGGTATCAAAATAGCGGATAAGATCTTGCTTCCAGAAAGATTTTATATCATTCTTTTAGATCGGTTGCATGCGGTTTCAACATGATCTTGGGCACAGCAACGTTTGCATACATTAAACTCACTAATGCACCTTTTTCTCATAATAAAAATCAGTTTTCGAACATTTTTTTCTCATTATTGTCTGGATTTTCTGATCGATTATATCTGTCTCAAGAAAATTCTTTATTGGGGTATTGGTCATTTTCACCCCCCCCCCCCCAAAAAAAAGCATATTTTACCTTTAATTTTTAATTTTCAATATATTATGTGAATTTATGATCGGCAAGTGCTCGGTGCATTATCCTATAAACTCTATTTTTTAAAATCAAGATTCATAACCAAGAATTAAAATACCTTAATTATACACCATTAACAGTGATACAATTTTGTTGCAATCTTCCAAAAATAAATTCTGTAACAAAATACCAATGTTGTAGATTATCAAACCTACCTCACTTATATAACTTATTAAGGCACGTAGTAGCGACGTTGTAGTCGAATCGATTACTGCTCCCGGGTACGGAAGCAAAGTTGTGTCAGGCTAATAATACACCCATACAAGATGTTCAATTGAATAACACTCAAGTAACATCCAAAAGATGAGAATGGTGGTGTTAAGAGAAAATGTTATTCTTAGAAAAAGCATTCCATCTCATCAATTTTGGTCTCTATGTGTTATTTATAACAGAATTTATGAAATAATCTTTAGTTGATGTCTGGTCGGTATTATTGTGTAGATTTATACCTCACGGCGTTTTCTTTGTAATGTATTGATTTTACTACGCAGGAAGTAGGGTAATGTCATCTCATCTCTGTCATCCAGATTATCCAGTGATGTTGAGAAATTCTTCTACCAATGTCTCGCTTATTGGTTCCTGGTAGTTGATTATTTGTTTAAAAAAAGTTAAGTTGCAATTTAGTCAAGCACACCGGCAGCTGAATCGCGTTCGTCTTACTCAAAATTCGTCTAAATATAAAATACTTCAATCTTCTAACTTATGATATTTTGAAATTTCGTTGTCAACGTTACTGGACAAAGTTGTATAGCATTTATAGGTGAAAGATGCAATGGCGTAACCAAACTTCGAACACCTGGTACAAATAGGCACCATCAACTTATCATTTGTCGGTCGCCGAACGTCACTGTCAGTGGATTTGCAGGAGTCTATCAATTGTGTCAGTACAAGATGATGTTGATGTCATTTGATAATGAAAAGAAAATAGATGTCAATGTAAAGGGAACTTTTACAAAGGTGTTTTTATTTCTTATCAGATTTTGGAAGCTACAGTAAAAAA
Organism: Ophiothrix spiculata; assembly: GCA_000969725.1. Lineage (NCBI taxonomy): Eukaryota > Metazoa > Echinodermata > Ophiuroidea > Amphilepidida > Ophiotrichidae > Ophiothrix > Ophiothrix spiculata. Next base: position 39,860 of record JXSR01S034679.1, read on the forward strand.
TAGTTGTACATGTACCTTTTGAATATCACAAATCCATTGTCTGTTACAACCAAATAATGTGCCACACCAATATTGACTGTCTGGTGAGAGATTGAAAGATCACAGGAAAGGCCATTGCAGATTGATTGCTGCAAGATGTATTTGCTATAAAGGGTAGCCTGGACATGGGATCTTATAAGTTGATTTTCCTGTAGTTTGCTGAGACGCACTCTATCATTTTGTAGGTCTACTTCTAGTCCGTATCCCCTCTATTTTGGATTCAAAGGCAACCTCAACACAGGAAGGCATTGTAGTTGAATTCCTTGTATGTCAACAAAGTCATTTAGCCACTTTATATTCATCATATATCTATTACATTTACCAGAATATATTGCTGTTTGCAATAATTTTGTCTGTGTTTTCATAACTGTTGCGCCCTCTTTTGTGTACACATTCCATCTATAACTTTTAACTGTCAACAGGACACTTTCACATTAAAAAGTACATTAATGTTTAAAACCAGACATTAATTTCTTGGCAGTTCTTAGTCAGGAACATGTTCTATATCTGACTCAACAGCGAGAAATAAATTCGGAAATGTTGGCATGATTATGTCAACAGATTAACCTTCTAGAGAAAAGTTCGATTGGTTAATATTTTACATTTTGTGTATTATAATTCCAGCTATACCTGAATCATTTTGAGAATAATGTTATTGCCTAAAAGGGTATGTTCTCCATACTCACTGAGAACATTCGTATGCCCATTTCAAGGATATTATACTGTAATACATTTATAGGCATTATTCCATGCTCATCCTCATACTCAAATTTGACGATGCTTGAGTAAACATTGCTTCATTATGGCGGACTTCAACATTGAGAGGTTTAACCAAACTTTCAATATTGGCAGTCTATAACTGACCACCTAATGTGGTCAGTTACTGACTACCGATTGCACACTTTGTGAGGGTGTAATCGACAACGGTTTTCTGAAACGCAAGAGTTACACCCAATATTTTACAACGTAACTTCAAAATCTGACAAGCAAATAAATAAATAATTAAATGAAATTAGCTAAGATTTGTATGCTCTCATTGTTTTTATGCCTATCATGCATGCTTTCTTTGCAATTAACTGCAATTGTGAGTTAACAAAAAAAATAACAACAATTAACTACTTTTCAAATATTTTTCTAAAAACTTCGAACACCATTGATTACCGGCAGCAGCATCTGAAATGAAATATTGGTGGTACCTCTGTACCATGTGCACCACCTTTTGTTACGCCACGGTTAATATTTACCTGCAAGTTATATTCTTTAATATATTTTCGTACTGATAACTTTATAGCCAAGATAAAACAACCTTGTTTCATTCCTTTCAAACATTTGATTTCCTTTACATTCCAATAATGTAAAAGAATATCATATTTGTTATAATAAGAGTCTTCATCATGTTCCTGTGAGTATTTTTTTGACAAATTTATATATTTAAGAAATTAGACAATTGGCTAACAGTACGTTCTTATTCTTGTTCTACAGTACAACCTATTAATAATACGAACATCATCACATCAGGGCATAAAATATTGACATGTATACTCTATAATAAAATGTTGATCTTTAAAGACTAAATTTCTGAAATATATATTTCATAGAGATTAAAAAATTTTAATCCAAAATGACTAACAGAGAATTAATCAAATCTGAAAGGATTGATCAGGGATTAATATTGATGCTTAACCTCTTACAGATTTAAATGACACGTGAGAATTCATAGCAATTTCAAGCTTACTCAGCTGAGATCAAATGCAAATGTTGCTCTTTCTGTCAGTAAGTCTATGATTCTATGGTGCCACCAGCCAAACGTTGTTAAGAATTACTATGCATCTTCTCATGTAATTGGTCTCGATATAATGATTTATCACTTTTATCGCACTGAAAATGCTTGAGAATTTCAACTCAAGGCCGGGAAATGTTGTTGATAAAACGTACATAGTAATGAGCTCGAAGAGTGTTGAAATCACAGGGACGTGATACAAACAATCGACGCGATTGGTCAATATGCCGATATTTTCACTTAATTTAGCAATGGACACAAATTACTTTTTTAATATGATACAATCAATTCGAAATTCGATCATTCTGTTTCAAAATGATGGCCAAAAACAATTCTTGTCATTTTTTTCAATGAATCTTGATGATAAAAGTAGAATGTTATTACAATTGCAAACATTTAGTTATGATGGGGAGGGGATAATTTTTGAATAGCATCGCCATGGTTATTTATGCTAACAGTCTCACAAAAATACTGATTTTACCCACCGAAATCCGATATATGCGCAACTGTTATTCTAAGAATTACATAAATTAGCAACGTGAAGGTATGTTGGACTGTCCACAGATTTGAGTAATTACAAGGATAAATAATTATGTATTACCATGCTTCATACTCAGTAATTCCAATACACTTCCTATTCCTTTGTTTGCAAAAAGTTTAATGTATATTTGAAGTTGCTATTAATATTAACATAAAATTTAGTTGTATCAAACTTTTACTTCTTTGTATAAATGAAAACGACTAAGTGATGACAAATGTGTTGTTATAAGTGGCAAGTTGGTAAGTTGGTTTTGAAATGCGTGGTGTTTAGGTGACAGCTAAAATAACAAATGGTTTACTTAAGTGTAAAGATATTTAATATGATACGTACCGTAGGGAATCAGCATTGTGTTATAATTTGAAGAAATAACTTTGAAATAGCGTGTAATGGCAAAGTAAACTTGTCACTTGTCAGAAGCATTAGTTTTTCGAGATGTATATATATTTGGTGGTTTAATGTCCATGCCCTGTATTTCAGGGAATAAGCATTGCGTTGAATATCTACAGAAATAACTTAAGTATAACATAATTTTCAAAGAAAACTTGTCACTTATCAAAAGCATGGTTTTTCGAGACGTATATATTTGATGATGTATGCAATTTGATGTAGAATATTGTATACTATGTCACTTTTGCATTCCTATACCGAAAGGTAATTCACAACTGCCTCAATTGACCGATAACATCACGTTGAGCGATCCAATATTCAAAGACTCAATAATCGGAAACATTTGAATATTATATAATCCCACTGAAACGTGCTTGTCCTGCCATTTTAGTTGAGAATCCTGACTGAATTTCTGTAGATTTTTTAAAAATCGTTTTCCTACCACCGGGCTTGGCTTAGGTGATATGTGTGGTCTAAGTATCATTTTGGTAAAACAAACAAACAGTCATGATACAAGTTAAAGAAATATATTAGAGATATGTTCTATGATAGGAAGAGACACCTACATCAATCTCCATATTTTGTTATTTTTTCTTGAAACAAGAAAAAAATCCCACCATGCAAGACTTATCATCATACAATGTATCAGTTACAGTGTATAGAAAAAAAATAAACCTTTCTGGGAACATTAATAGTGCTGATGAGAATTTTCTGTGAGATTTTTAAAAATGAATTGCTCTAAAAATCGCTTGTTTTTTTACAGTAATTTGACATTTACCCCAAATTTGGCTCATTTATTTGTATTTCATCATTCAATATTGCCAGACAAAAATCATCTGTTGTCAAAAGTTTTTGTTATTACTTTACTATATATTATTATTTTTAAACTTGCCGATTTTTTTCTGGCACTTCAACCTTTTTTCTGGGAACGGCGCGGCCGCGTAACCGCGGATTTGAAGCCCTGGTTATATGTGTACTCTAGGGCTAAATAGACTGACGTGCATCGTTCAGGTGTATGTTCCCAGTTTTCCCTTAAAATTACATCATGAATATAGATGGCACTAATCTGTCACCTTAGCAAGGCGTCGGACAATTAGGTTTACTGTCTCTTAATAAATACTAGTTAATGGTTATCTAAGTATAAAGGATAGAATGATACTGCATTTGCATATATAGGTGTTTCTTTCTAATCTAAAGTTCATGGAACTAATGATTATATGTCTGATTAAATTAACTAATATCATTGGCATTTATTATTAACCAATAATTGAATTAGAAAGGTATATTTACTCATCGTACAAGCTCATAGACTCCTCAGAAAATTGTAAAATACTCCTTTAAATTGTTTATCTGTACAGTATCAAGTCAATTCAAATTTGATATGAATGAAGGATAGTGTTAATTATCGGAAGTATATGACCTCCGAATGTTTGACATCGGTTGCATGCTCAACGTTTAGCATTCTTGATGACATTTGTAACATTTCTATTCAAATGTCAGGAAATTATACTTGAATGTGTTGAATTATGACAAAAATTGTCTAATCCAGAATATAAGGTTGTCATGGTTTCTTTTTGCAGAGTCTGTATACATTTATGTTAAGAATAGATTTATAAAGTGAGAACAAATATGAAAATGTTGTGAAAAATTTAAAATGTGAGGTTTGATAATGCATAAAAGATGATGTGTACAAAGTAACATGTAGTCTTCGTAATTAAAGTATCGGTATTTGTTTAAAAAATACTCTCTAAAACAGTTGCGTTTAAGATTTGGATTATAAAAACATCGAGCATTTTTGATATGTCGACCATGTATATTGGATCATTAATGACAACAGCTCTTCAGATGCAGAAGAATACCATATATCTAAGGTTAGATCAATGATATGTTAGCAAATGGCTCTTTCCATATCCACTACTCGCTTTATATGCTGTTTTAGATTTGGCAAAAAGTGATATACATGTATTCTATATATGGGCCCCACAAAAGTGGCTAAGGTTAAACTTCACAATAAGAATAGTAAATCATTTGCAACATTTTAAGTAGGTTTCTTCCGTTCTAATTTTCTATGGCTAATTCATTAAACTGGAAATTAGAATATTTATTTTTTTTCTGTCGTAAGGTGATGGACTCACAAAACTACTGGTTGTAGGTCCATTGCTTGGGTAGGCAATGTATATTTTCATTGTCTTCACAAGTATAATTACTCGATTCAACCAAAAATTGAAGAGTGTTTTTTACTTAGTTCAACATCTGCCGCGTGTTGTATTTACATAGATTATGAATCTACAGTATTTAGGTTGCGATCACATAGAAGTACATGATACGTTTTTCGCTAAACGCTCCTGGGGAGGCCCTCATGTTATCAGTGATGAGGATTATCCCAGTCAATTTCAAATATGAGTGCCTCCCCCGGGAGCGTATAGCGAATACCATACCGTATACTTATATGTGATCGCAGGCTTATGCTCCTGTTTTTGTGAGTTGAATTTGTGACCGTCCATCTCAATAGAGCCGTAAATGCAGCAAACTTCATTTTTTGCTAAGGTGAAAATACATGTCAAGGTCGTAATTTGATTTTTTGACAGATTCACAATTTTTGTGCTTACTTAAAAAAACACATAAAAGTTTCATTTATAGAAAATGATCAGAAAATGAAATATATCTGTAGGCCTATATTTTGAGGACAACCAACAGAAAATATAGGGCTTACTGGCATGGCAGCGTTAAAGTGAAATTTGAACAAAGAAAACAATCATCAATGACATCATGGTAAACAGGGTAATGTTTGTTGGTAATATTTTGCTTTTGATACTTTCATTTCTAACAGTAACACTTTTGTGTGTTTTCTATTTGTTATTGTTGCTATGCATATGTATTATTGTTTCCACTTCAATAAAATATAAGTTAAGCTTATTTATCACAGATATTAAGTTAGTTTGTTTAGGACATGTAATACACTTTAACACGCCCCCGTGTTGATGTTATTTTGTTTCTTTGTATACTCCAATCAGATGGCTAATTCAATGACAATTTAGTGGCGTGGAAACCGATTTACGTGTAGGCATTGGCAAAATTATGCACACGGCACGTGAAAAGAAAAATGGGGAAACAAAGTGCAGAAAGAGCTAGAAAGGGAACATACCGGGGGAACTTAACGGATTTAAAAAAAATGGGAAAAACTAATAGTCCTACGATTGAAGAATGATATTTTGAAAACGTTCATGAACTTAGTTACAAATAATGAAAGATAATAATATTAGCAACAAGTCACTGATACACTACCGTACCATTTGTAAGTATTCCTTTGAATTTTGAATAGAATATTTGGATCTTATATAAAAAATAATAATACAAAAACATTTGTGCTTCTCACAGTTAATATGATTAAAGATTACAATAATACCAATGGATAGTTGATTTAAAAATAATAAAAATTAAAAGAAAAAATAATAATCAATACCAATAGAAATCCCTTGTACATAAAGATGGAGAACTGTAACATTTGATTAACTCCAGAAGAAACCATATTTGCAGCGTTTAATAAAAATGGTTTGTACGAATACGGTATCCAGATCTATATACCTCGGTAAAATATGATAATAAGTATGTGTATTTGCGACCGTCATACCGTTCCCATCTATATTCCTAATACAAACAGTTGGCCAAAATTTCAACTGCATGCGCGTTTTGTCTTTGAGGATCGTATTAATTACCGTATCAATTTCTTATTGTTTCTAACAATAAGCACACCGCCGACTTATTCAAACAAAACAACGGGTGATTTTTTACACAAAGACCGTGTCATCATAACCCCAACTCAAACAAAAACACCAAGTTCCAGTTTGGAAAAGTGTTCATTTTTTACGGTGGACTTAGCAAATTACCATCGAACCTGAATCTGATTACTTTTAGAAAAACAGGAAATACACGCTTTACCTTGCAGTATCAACATACTTTAGTGTTTACGGTATTTACAGCTTTACCTCGAGTCAACAAATATTCATTTGTTGTACACTATTACAACATAGACATATCTGTGTTTGAAAATGGCACATTTTGGTATGGTAGGTATGTCAAAAAACCCCATTATTTATTGATATAAATTTACTTTTGTGCCTGTTTCTTTCACCTCTACAAGTGGTCAAAAGCAATGATACATTGACTGTATTTATTTCAATGTGAATCAGCGTTTTATTCGGCCAGGTTTTATTCATACATAGATGACATTATTTGGAATTCAATGCATACATTTTACTTTTAATATAGTACCATTTGATGGTGATTGATTGTCAAATTATCAAAATGTTAAGAATGGGGTTCTTCGATCTGACACAACTACTTGTGTTCCTCAAGGAACAATTAGTGAACCTTTTTTGACGAATCCCCAAAAGTAATGTGTCACTCTTATTTAGTACAAACATTGTACAGTTGTATTGGGTTCAGTCATACTGTGTTACTTACCGTGTTGAGTCCTTGAGCAAGATCCTTTCCAAGCTTTTTGTTCTCTACATACTCAGATAATAGAATTATATGAAAAACATGGTAAAATAACAAGTAAAGCTCAATTATTAGTGTGATCGAGTGGAACAGCACAGGATTGGTTAATCAGGTCGTTGGTACGAGCCCCGCTACGGCCAACCTTGGCTTTTAGCAAATCATGTAATTGTTGACCCAAGAGCATTGAGTAGCTGTTTGGTAAATATTACGATTTAGTTGCTGGTAACTTCATACGTGTCTGTCTACGATTACAATTTGAAAAGGTTGAGACGATTTCCTAAAAACAACATTTACCCCATTAAAGATGTATGGGCTATGGTACTAAATGAAAAGTGCATATAAAATACCAGAAATTATTGTTATTGAAGTAAAACTGAGTTGTTTGTCTCAGAACCCTGTTTCAGAAACAGCCAGCAGCAACATACACAAGATGAAGCGGTGGACGAATTTCTTCTTTAATTTGCTGTGCTGATCATGTCGTACAACATGCAGATAGTTTGGAATTGTTTTAGTGATCTTATGTAAATACAGGTGCAATTAAATGGCAAAGTTGTTGTACAACGGTCCCGGTAATAGTGCATTGTCTGTTGCAAATTCAAAAATCATTTTACTTTCCAAAATTCTATCGGTACTTGCATCTTTTATGCAATAAAAGTGAAATTATTAATACCTGATTGAATTGCTCAACATCCCGTCAAATCTCTTGTTCTCTAGGCAATTAAGCTCAACAAAACAGCCATCAATACCAACAGAAATCCCTTGTACATTTCACCTTAAAACATGGAAGGTGGAGAACTTTTCCATTCAATAAACTCCAGATTAAGGGACAATTAAAACCAAACAAGAACATAGCAGGTTTGACTGAGTGTAACACTCTAAAAGGTTACCATAGTTTGTAATAATCTGCTTATAATGTAGACGCGTAATTAAGCGTGTTAAAAGTTCAAACATAGTTGACTAAAAATAGAATTTTTAATGGTAATTTGGTGTGGAATTGTACTGACAGACCAGTTTGGTGACGTAATTGTAATTTTTATTATATATAGCATAATGTTAATGACCGATTGTGATATGCTTAGCATCATAACTCCCCCTAGGTTTCTACGATTAACATGATTAAAGCACATCAGTATTGGTGTGTCTTCATAATTTTCCAAATTTGCAAATTCATGTTTTCATAATGAAAATTACTCTCACGTTTTGTACGCTGATATCCTCTGATGATGCCATGTTCATAAGTATACGCAGTTGTCAAATAATTGCATGTACCGGTACTTAAGTTTTCTATTTATACTATTACAGATTTTGACCCAAAATGAGAAAAGTGTACATAAATGGTTTTATGAACAGTACAGTATCATTTTAGTTGCTTAAATTATGAAAAAGTAGGTCTTGATGTTCCCTCGACTTCTTAAACTTTTAAAATGATCAACTGGTTACTGCCCTTCTAATGACATTGCAATGCTTAAAATATTCTAGACCTACCGTCTGATGTAAATTGGAAACAAAGGAGAATTTTAGACATAGAAGTAGGCCGAAACATAGCCTCACATGGTGCAACCACGTACCGTACCTGGCCCGTCTTGATCCTCTTAAATTGTTTTGAATTTATTCAAAAATAGTCATCAAATCATCTTCTTCATTTTTAGATTCCCCAGTAGATTCCTCATCTTTTGAATGTTATCTCATCCTTGCGTCAGAGTTCTTACCCCTTCAGACGGTGAGTACAGAGAACTTTTGCCACTACATGTCCATCTAAAATCGTCATTTCTCAAAATACCTTTATTTCAATGCAAAATATTGAACTTTGTATTTGTACATTGGAATACTTGTAGAGAGTGCAGAAATAAGACATTGAACCCATTGGAAAGATGGTCCAGCATCAGGTTGCCGGATGTCCGAAATAGGCACCCGTCTGTTTAACATGCTTCACGTGGACAGTATCCAGTTTTGACGTTAAATGTTTCCAAATGATTTGTTTTTTAACGACGAACCCGAATCTTCCTACCACCTGGCTACGATGGTCATATTCGATTCTAAGCCGGAACAAGAAGTCCCTGTAGACTGAATTCGATTCTTTCATTATATTGTTTCTGTTAACATTCAGAAGAAAACAATGAAGGGTCTTCCTCATTTACAATTATCATTGAGAGAGTTTATGATTCTGCACATTTTGTAGTGCACCGTTCTAGACCAGACCACGAGTGGCAATGTTCCTGCACGCAAGTATCTGTAAAACATTGACATGAACCGACCTACAATGATGATTTATCTGGTGTTAGCAAGTCTAGTGATCTTTTTAAAGGGGATTAAATAAATGATTAAAGCATACGTGGCCTTTAAATACAACAGCAGCAACTACTAGTATAAAAATATGTATAGAATCATAAACTCTATCAAAATCAATGGTAATTGTAAATGAAGGAAGGCCGTCACAAGGTCCCACTTAACTTAACTACAACATTAACATTATCAACAACACCAACCTGAACAACATCACCACTACCGCCATCAACAGCATCACTACCACCAGCAGCAACACCAACATATCTACCGCCAACAATACTCAATACCACTACCCCACCAACAACACCATTACCACCACCAACAATACATCAACCACTACCAGCTCTACCACTACCGCCACCAGCAACACTACTACCACCAACAGGAACACCCTACCACCACCACCACCAGAATCACCCACGACCATCAACAACCAAACACAACAGCAGCTGGGATTTTTTACAATCAATGTTATATTTTAACGGTACAGTTGATACTAAATGCAGATACTTCTACTGGAATTCAAATGTGTATTAATGAAGACATCAAAATAGGAAATCACAGGAAGCTTAAGTAACTCATTTGCCACTCTATCTTAGACGAAGTAAGGTAATAAAAAGACTTTAGAAACGCCAAGAGTATTTCCTAGAATGTTTGGAAAACGTTTGAAGGTCTTTAAACATGTTAAAGGTATACTGTATAATATTCTAAAATTGTTACCACTCATAGCTTCCAAAATGGATCCTCAGATCCTCTGGTTTAAAAACAAAACAACAGCTGTTTCCGTTTGTACTTATTATTCATGGATAAGATTTATACACATTATAACTGATTTCACACCGCTTCATTGTACGGCATTCTTGTTTAAATGTTTTTTCTTCTTATTTCTTCTTCTTCTTCTTCTACTTCTTCCTTGAGTTCAAAGTATGGCAGTATTACGCTGGGACACCTTTTAATTCCCTTGAGCTTCTTGTATATACGGTGTGTTTTACAATAGACAGTGATAGATAGTCCTAAAACCTATGTCATTTTCTTTGAATATAAGTATCCAGAATCATCAAACATGACCGACTTTGCACATGGTTTTGCGTAAAATTGGGCACTTAATTAATACTATACTGTATATAAACAAGAACGACCCCTCTCCACATCAAAAATGACATTTATGAAAAATGACAATCTTAAATCCATGGTCTCAATAATTCCTACGACTGACTATGAACGGTGTTGTCATCATTTTGTACGATTAGTCCACACATTTTGACTAAACTGGGTGTATTTAGGGAAAATGTGATCAAAAGGCACCAAAAAATTACAAATACGAATTTGTAGGTACGCGACTAAAATTGGTATAGAATTGGCCGAATTTACAAAGACCAACAGACACATTCTTATACTTTTTGAAGACCCTATTCTGGATCAAATGTGTCCATATTTGCTATCTTTACAGGGGTAACTGTCTTTGCTTCTCGATACCGTCTCTCACTAAATAGATACGTTGTTTAGGTCAATACAAAATAAATGAGGAGATTTCCGTACAAATATTATGTGTGAGTGGGAAATGACATATCTGTGATTCAGAAAAATAAGAAACAAAAGTTTTACGGAAGTGTGGAATTCTCCATGAACACGTCAGATTAATTATGCCATGGCGGTCACCTTTAAGCAGCAGAACTAGAGGTGAAATTTGCGTTGACTTTCTCAAGTAATGAGCAAATCCATGACTCCCGTGTTAAAGTTTTTGATGTGTCTTCTATTAGACTCTTTGATTTGATGTCCATACACCTTCTATAAAAGCCTTCATTAATATCTTATATATTGATAAATAAGATATTTTAAGAGTTGATTAGTTTATTTCTATATTTTGAGTTAAGAATTTGCTCTAAGTATCGATTCCGATATTTTTCCATTTCTCATTTACCATGTTTAGGATATTCTCGGCTTGCTTTATAAAAGGTCAACTTTTATCTGTCAAGTAAAAGTTAAAACAAATTGCACAAGCTAAACTTTATTTTGAGACTAGTATGTATGACTTTAGCACTATGCTTTTCCCCAAATAGGATGCTATGAGTTATGTTCTATAATTGAGCAAAAAGAAATAATTCATCTGAATCAACTGGTGCTTAAGTACGTGCCCCGGATGCTCATATCAGCTCTAGGTATATCAAGAGAGGTTTTACAGAGTCACGTAGCGATTAGTTAGGTATCAAAATACTTGGAGAATTGCTTTTTTTTAAAGATTTTTTGTCACAAATAATAGTAGAAAGCTGTAATGTTCTGTAACGATCTTTGTCAAGAAGTAGGTAGACCTAATGAATTCCAGAGCATGTTTTGTTCGTCACTTATTTAGCTTCCTTTTTCAACCTTTACAATGCTATCAGTCAGAATAGCTGGTTCAGTCTGTAAACTTTAAAAGCGACCATAATTTTTTTTCACTAGAACCGATTGG
>JXSR01S034681.1:1529-12439 GCA_000969725.1 Ophiothrix spiculata
TAAATCGGCATTTTGTAAAAAAATATCTGCATGATATGGACTTGAAACTTACAGGACATGTTAGAATTGTCGATTCCTTCATTTATTAGCAAAAAACCCCGACGAAAATCGGACATTTAGAACTTTTATAACGATTTTTTGAAAAAGTGACCATTTTGCCCAAAGTCGGGGTTTTTTTTCGGTCCAGAAATACTTTATGACGTCATAATTACGTAACAACTCAACCGATTTTCATGATCTTGGTATCAATGGGAATAGAAGACCCTACACTATACTATCAAATAATATAACTTTGGCGATCCCAATTTCAAACCACCTCCCAACCCTACCCCCACCTTCTAGAAAGACGTGTTACAAAAACGCCTCAGGACGACGAGGGTTATAAAGTTCACCCCACCCTACTTCAAGTCCTATTTATTTATTTCTTGTTTTATTTTTATATAACGATTATCTCCTAACTATTTTTACAGTCACATGAAAAAGGAATATGAGCTTTTTTCGCTCGATCTTCATCATTTATAGTCGTAATTGTATCCATCATTTATTCACATCTCAGAGTATGCTCACAGGAAGTGCGAAGCAAACGGTGAATGGTACCAGACAATGCAAGATGGCCAACTAGCGCAATGGACAAACTATACGGCTTGTGTAGCACCGACTGAGGAGACCAAAGATGAAGTAAGCTTAAAGGATATTTTATTTTCAGAACAGCTCATGTGGAGCTCGTGTGGTCTAGTGGAATAGCGCAGGACTCCGAATCATGAGATCGTGAGTTCGAGCCCCGCTACGGCCAACAAGTTATGTCCTTGGGCAAGGCATTTAATCCTCATTGCTTCGTCGACCCGAGCGTTATTGGGTAGCTGTTATGGGGAACATTACAATCTAAGTGCAGATAGGATGCGCGCCTGGCCAGCGACAACTAGTTAATGCGAAATTATTGTGACGGTTTCCTGACGGCAGCGTAATAATAATTGGCGACAGCGCTTTGCATACATAGTTAAAAAGCGCAATAAAAATCCGATTATTATTATTATTATTATTAAATATCATGGTCCATTGACTTTGATGCTTCTGTATTAATATAATGGCTTTAATACAATAGATCATTGTACTCTATTTCATAGGCTTGAAAATGCTTTAGGTGTCACAGATGAGCCTCTTGACTGGTTTAGATCATACATGTCAAATCGTTTTAGTCGTGTTTCTATTGATGGCCAATTATCAAGTGATGTCCTCTTAGATTGTGGTGTGGCTCAGAGCTCAATTATTGGGCCTTTGATTTGTACTACTTACATCCTTCCACTCGGTAACATAATTCGCAGCCACAATCTTTCTTTTCATATCTCTGCTGATGATACCCAAATTCATGCATCGTATGATCCCAAAAATAAAATTGAATGCCAACAGTCACTAATGTTTATTCAAAACTACATTGCCAGTATTCAATCCTGGATGACCTCAAACAAATTATAATTAAATATGGATAAAACAGAATTTATGATTATTGGATCATCTCATAATTTACGCTTGCAAGAAAATGTCACCCTCAATATAGGCAATAATATCATAAGACCTGTAAATACTGTCCGCAATCTTGGTGTTATCCTGGATGCAGATGGATCAATGTCCAGTCAAGTAGGAGGACTATGTTGTACACTTAATTATCAGTTAAGAAATATTGCAGGAATTAGGAAATACCTTGACGATGAGTCATGCCATCATATTGTCAGGTCACTTGTTACATCCCGTCTTGATTATGGCAACTCATTACTTGCGGGTATGACCCAGGCAAATGCTAACAAACTGCTGCGAATTCAGAACAAAGCTGCACGCCTAATATGCGGTGCCAAGCGACGTGAGCATATTTCCCCGTATTTAGCAAGGCTCCGTTGGTTATCAGTTCAGCAACGTGTCAATTTTAAACTGCTCGTCTATATTTATCAATGTTTAAATGGTTCCTCACCTCAGTATTTAACATCATCACAAATGTCTCTCTATAGTTATCAAAATATCTCCCGCCATTACCTTCGTTCATCATGTTCATCGAAAGATGCTACGAAACTGCATATTCCCAAAACATATCGGTCTATTATAGGTGATGGGGCATTTTCTGTAATAGGCCCGAGATTATGGAATACGCTTCCAAATTCTATTAGTGAAGAATCATCCCTTGCATTGTTTAAAAAGAAATTGAAAACCTACATTTTCTCAAATCATTTGTACATTTTCTGATTGACCTGTCATGTGCAGTCAGACAGCAGTGGTTATATTTCTATCTCTGTACGTATACGTGTAATTCATAAACTCATTTTGCCAGTGTAAGCTCTCATGGTATTCATCGTCCTGAGGGCCGGTTACCGGTATTTCGCCTGCGGTCTATCTATAGTTTGTAAAAGTTTTTGTTTCACAATTCTCAACTTTAACCAAATGTTAGCTCTTTGGGTATTCATCCTGAGGGTTGGCTGTCGGTTTTCCACCTGCGGTCATATATCTTTTGTATTATAATTGTATTATTTATTGTATTTGTTTGAATTATTTGAAAATATTTCATATACACATCTATATCACTGTATGCTCTCATGGCATCCATCGCCCTGAGGGCAGGCTGCCGGTATTTCGCCTGCAGTCAACCTAGGTCTTGTCATTTTTTGTTTCACAATTTCAACTTTAATCATTTGTAAGCTCTTAGGGTAACCATCCTGAGGGTAGACTACCGGTTACCACCTGCGGTCGTTTTTAATTGTTGTATCTGTGTTGTATTATCTATTATTGTAGTATTAAGATTACTCTGTTATTGCGCTTAGACCTTACTTAAGAATAAGCGCACTATAAAAATAATATGTATGTATGTATAATACAGTGTCTAATTTTTACCATGATGTCGAAGTGGCATTCTAGATTAACATTTAGCTCTATATTTTTAACATGGTATATAATTTTACCCAATCACATCGAGGAGACAAAAACTTACCATGAAAAGATCTCAATGACAGAAATAATAGAAAACAACCCTTACTACTTAAGCACCTGAAATGTGAAGTAGGGTGTAAAATAGTTCACCATTTTACACAATTGCATGACGTGGAAACTTTAAATATAAAATGCCCATTGAAAATGGAAATTGTACACAGAGTTAAAAGGTTCACACCGCGAAAAGAATTATGGTTGACAATGTGTACACAAACGACGAAAGGCATCTAGAGCCTCATATCTTGCCAGATATGAATTTTTTTATTAAGTAGTTCACAACCGGTTACATAGTCTTAAAACTGACCCATGATTTTATCACTCATGATCAATTCCATGCATATTATAAGAACTAAGAGATCAGTAGGGTATTTCTAATGGCTGTCGGCTGGCTGACTGTCGGCTGTTTATTTGATTTATGTATTTTTTTATTAATAATTTAAAAGATTCTAACGGGGTTGTCATCGAAAATGCCAACGTAAATGCCTACATAAATATTTCTTATTGATGCCCTATTTACTTAGAATATCTAGGTAACTTTTAAAGTAACCTACTTAGAAAGTTAGCTAGATATGCTATGGGTAAAATACATGAGTCTTGTATTACAGTAGTAACAGTTTGATAAATAATCGAGTTGAAATAGCACTGGAATTAGCCACTTGACATTCATTATACATCGGTATAGGGCTGGGTAATTTTTACAAAATTGTGTCACATGGACTTAGTTTTATTAACATCATAACATTTCAATTAGTATTATATTTCGTATCTACATGTAAACATATATTTTTGATTTTATCACTACATCTTATATTCTGTATTTTTATACATTTCTTTCTTAGAACCAATTCCTAGATCTGCGGATAGTCTACACGATAGGATATTCTTTATCATTAGTGGCTCTTTTAGTTGCTATGGTAATATTTCTTTACTTTCGGTAAGTAAGAGAAAAAAACATACTCGTATATGCATAATCATTTATTTTTAAATATGAACAGTCTAAGGGTGTCTCTGAACTATTTCTACTAATGTCCGATATTTTCGCCTTACAAAATTCAAATTTTCAAACATTCAAAAATATCAAATGAAAAATCACAAAAGGTTAGCTGGTAATTCTTACCTTAAAACAATTGTTAACATACCTTGAAGTATGCGATAATAATGGGGTCTGGATTCTATAAACAATATGATTTAATAAATATTTATAATTTAAGCATTATTATTATTATTATTATTATAAGAAAGCAAAATTTGATTAAACATGTATGTTTTTTCTTGAAAGATAACTATTATCATAAATGATTGTGCTAGTCTCGTTCATTTGGTTTGATATATATTATAAACTCAGGTCGAAAATGAAATTTAAACAAGCGGAAAATCCCACTTCCACGAAGTAATTGACGTTGCAACGAATCGATCTCACTTTCCTCCGCCACGTGGTCGGTTACTTTGAGGAGTAATTGAACTTTTCTGGTTGTCTAGATTTAATTTGCAGCTTCAATTATCACGAGAAATACTTAGTTTAAGAATATAGTGTACTTTAAAGGGGAATTTTGATAGTAGAAATACGTGAATATACCACGCGAGTCAAAAAAACTGCAATAATAAGATGGAAGCCATATTGTAAGAACAAAAGTAATTTCGAACAAATAATATTAATTTTTAAATAGGTCATGAATTAAGCTTTCAAATGATGAAAGAATGGTAAAAATTGATAACGGCATTGCGAAGATATCCTTATTTTAATAATGTGGTATGAAAACAGCTCTGTCAAAATGAGCGTACTTCGTCGACGCATCAAATGAGTAATAAGTACCAATATTGAATTGAATTTCTTGCCAACACCTCTTGAATAATAGCACAAACCAATTACATTGCTTTAGTGACAATCTCTTCTTAATTTATTAATTTACACATAAATGATAATTTAAGTGCAAAATGACATGTTTGGGGATACTGCCCGAGAAGAGAGAGCTTATTAATCAGTCACTGTTCACAATGTCTCAAGATCTGTTCACAAACGATGAACGTGCTCTAATTGCTGAGGTTTATTTTACCTACAAATCTCACGTAGAAGTGAAACGGAGATTCAAAGAGGGTGCATTCCCTCCATCGCGTGTACCATGTGCATCAACCATCGATAGAATTCAGACAAAATTCAAAAGAACAGGAACAGTTCATAACTTAAATAAAGAGAGACCTGGAAGACCGCGAACGGCAAGAAGCAGGAGAAACATCAACCGCGTTCGTCAGACATTGGCAAGGGATCCAGAAGTTAGCTTGCGAAGAAATCCCCTGCCACATGTGTCCCAGTCCACGTTGAACCGACAATTGAATATTCAGGGCTCAAACGGCTCTTTTCAAGGCATCCAAACACAAAAGAGAAAATATAATGTCACAATTGTGTCCTCCACTAATGAAACATTTGCACGACATTTGGACAGAGCTGTTTTTATGCCTTCCTTTTCAAATAAGTGTATCTCTGCGACGCCTTTATCAATTTTCCCCATTTTTTCACCATTTTAAAGGTAAATCTATGATCTATTTTCATGTTCATGATATCTCTTGTTCTTAAAATATGGCTTTCATTTAACTATTGCAGTTTTTTTGACTCACTCGGTATGTTGTGAACATATATGGCAATATTACAAACAATTACAATATACTCGTTCGGTCTTAAAAGGTGTATGTTTTTACTGACGTTCTTGTCATGATGTAATTCTGTAAGGCTGAAAGAAAAAATATATATTTTTCGTCATTTGAAATCGTTTTGTCAAATTTTCAAAAGTTTTGTTGTATTTTTATTCTTTTAACGTATTTTATCTTTGATTTGAGTTTGATATAAAATTCCTTCGCGAGAGCGCTTTTTTTATGTTGGTTCCACATGGATTCCCCGACCGCCAGCGGGGTGTGTGGTAGACCTTGACCATTAAAAGTGGTATGATAAAATGTATATATATTAAATAAGATTGTTGTTGTTGAAAAATATATTATTAGGCAACTTAATTCTGTTTTTATCTGTTCTATAAATCAGGAAGCTACGTTGTCCTAGAAACACAATCCACATGCATCTCTTTATGTCTTTTATACTTCGCGCCATTTTTGTCTTCATACGCGACACGGTACAAGATGATATCGAAAGTCAAAAAAGGGCCAAAACTGATGATGATGATTTATTTGCCATTGATCAACTGGAACCAGTTCAGTTGGGGGTAAGTATGATGGATAGCACAGCAAAGCCTGAATTGGCTTGTACATTAACACTAGTATTCAAAAGTATCTCAAATTGGCAAAAGTGTCTCAAATTGAAATTCATCTCATAATGTGTCTCATATTACTTATTATTTTATGGAACAAAATGAGATATATTATAAGATGATTTTCAATTTGAGACACTTTTGCCAATTTGAGATGCTTTTGAATACTAGTGTAAGAAAACCTGTCGTATGTATATTACACACAGTTATTAACAATAGTGAATTTTTGTCAACTGCGCATGTATGACAGAAGCATCAAAGCCAATGGACCAATCAAGGCCAAGCGGCCACTTCATCACGTGATGCTTATGCTTTCATGTTTTGCATACTTCATATGCCTGGTGTGACAGGAATCTTAGTCCCCCTGAAATGGTAGTCCGCCTTCCATAGACCATAACAGATTAAAGCGTGAAACTAATGTTGCGTGAGAGTTGTTAGCCTATACTTTACTGTACAACCCAGACAATAAGAACGGAGGACTTACATTCCTGCTACACCGGGTCACTAAATTTTCCCAGTTGATAAACCCCGAATGGCAAGAATTATTCTGTTTATGGACATAAGACAATCATTGAATTTAAATTCCCTATTCAATAAGTTGAATTCTAAGCACTAGTGCATTCAATGTATGTCATTCATAGAGTTCGTTACCGTAAGGGCTTTGCTCTTTTTTGTGACCCGTTGATTTGATGTCCCATGATTGCGCATGGCAAAATCCAAGAAGTGTAGACGACAAAACTCGAAACAATGCTTTATTCTAACCATATCTCATTTTGAATTACTAAACCTCATAAATATTTATCAGGAAACCAGGAAATACAAAATTTCAGTTAAACCTAGTGCTCAGGACGCGTATGCAAAATTCGCGTAACGCAAAAAAAGTTTATACATACTGATAACATGTCATTTACCCTTGCCTTTTCAGACTCCCGGATGTAAATCAGCATTCAGTCTGATCCAATACTTTCTCGTGGCCAATTTCTACTGGCTGTTGGTGGAGGGCGTCTATCTGCATTCATTAATCACATTATCCGTATTCTCAGAGCGGTCCAACTTGATCCGTTACATATTATTAGGATGGGGTACGTATCATATTTTATCCGAGACTCATCAAGCCAGTCCAAAAGAAGAAGAGCGAGATATAAAGACGCTCATGGATGGCTCAATTACATTGATTTCATTCTTAAAATCATAAGGAGAATGTTATGAAATAACCTGCCTTATTATTTTTCCCTTCAGGTTGCCCTGTGCTAGTAGTACTTCCATGGACAATTGTTCAAACTCAGCTGCACAAAGAAGGGTAAGTCGACGGTTGCTAATCGATTTCAGTACAAGGCAAAATATGGAAAGTATGACCTTCAACCATGCCTTTGTTTCGTCCGCTTATCTTCAAAAGGACCCTTAATGTGCACAAGAAAAATAACAATTGTATCAACAAAATGTGTTGAATGCACAAGACACTAGGTACCAATATATTATGAAGCTTGAAGTAAATATCTGCTTTCTAACCAGGGAGCAATCGGACACTTTTGGTGAAAAAAATCAGTTTTTTGCTATTTTTGTGTGATGGTGTTTTTTAAATACCTGAACCCCTCAAGAACATCCCCTGAAAGGGTGACCACACTTAAAATACACACAGCTCATTTTACAGGGGGGTCAAATTTGAGTTTGTATGGCAAGGTATAGGAAAATCAAAACTGTTTTTAAAAGTTAGGTATACAGTTTTATTAATTGGTTTCAGGTGTTAAATTTGGTATCAGTAGAAAGATATTGTCATTTATAAATTTTTTCAAGAGTTAAAAGTGAACTTACATTTTTAATATTAATGTAATTAACCGAAAAAGCTTCATTTAAACACTGCCCTCGTGTGACGCCATTTTGCCAAACTTTATGGATTTTGCTGAAATTTTGTTTACAGGGACCCTTTTGGTTGACTAAAAGATTGTCCGAAGGAAAAAAACAAATTCACTTGCATTGCAAAGTTATGGCACTTCAAACTTTCATGGACTTGTATTTTTTCATTGAAAATAGTCGAATGAGAAGCCATTTTAGAGAGGACAGAACATAAAATTTGTGTTGATTAGAGCCTTTTAATTTATATGTTTTGTCAACACTATAGCTGTAGAATAGAAATCTGAACAAAAATTCCACCTCATAGGTCAAATTGAGATTTTGCAGAGGGTCCAATATAGCCGAAAAAGGTGCGAAAGACAACTAGAGGCCGCATTTCATGATTTTCTTACGCCCATATTGTGGTAAATACTTATATAAATCCTTTATTGAAGTTTAAATGTGATAAAGGAGTGCCAAACTATTAACTTATGACTTCAAATTGAAATTTACATGATCCCCTTGATTTAATAGACCCCCTGAAAATGGGTCCGTGAAAAAAAATGCCTGAAATTGAGCAGAAATGGCTGAAAACGCAAAAACGAAGCTTAAAAACTAGCTACGGGAAAAGGCAAACTTTTAATTAAAGGGGTTTCAACCTTATTTGTATTTACATTTGCAGAGTAAAACTTCCCATCTTATAGGTCCTACATGCAGATCCAATTTGGATTCAGGAAGAGGAGGGGGGGGGGGGCTAGTCAAGTATGACCAATTCTCGTGTTTCAGAGCACTTTTCATGATTTTCATGGGCCCATAACTGGGAAAAATCTATACATTTAATGCTTAATTCAACTTAAATGTGTTGAAAATGTGGTTGGATATCAACTTATGTCTAAACAGTCGAATTCAGATGGGCCCCTTTAATTTTACAGAACCCTCAACAGCCAAGAAATTGTTCAAATTTGTGCAAAAACAGCCGGCATATGGGTAAAAACATACCGTATACCATGTATACTGTATTAAAAATTCTCAAACTGTTTTCTTTTCAAGGAGTATTCTTCTTAGATTATCATAAACTAGAGGTGTTGTTGTATTCTTAATGTTTTATAGTTTCTTTCATGAACTGAAAATGGAATTAAAATAGTCAAACTATACCGGCATGATTGGCGCACACAACATGCATCACATGACAAAATGCAATCTGTGAGGTATGTAAGGGGTGACAACTTTGACGCTAGAGGGATCAAAACCTTTTTATTTCGCATTTCAACTTAAAACTTACAGTGTACAATAAGAATATGAACCAAAAATCCTTTTTATTTGTCTAATGTAATTTTCATAGGGTGTTAAAAGCAGGGTTAAAACTCTTAAATATGGCTAATAAATGTGCTTGACGGCACTTTGTGTGATTTTAACAGACCCATGGAGTGGTACATCTGTATATTTAAGACTTTATTGAAAGTTAAATGTGTTTACTAGGAGCTTGACTATCAATAAATATGGAAAAAATTGAATTCATTTGATCCCTTGGTTTTACAAAGCACCTTAAAATAGCCAAAAAAATGCCCCCGTTACGGCTAAAAACGTTGCTCAAACTTACATTTTCTGCAAAAAATCTCATACGCTTTGTATCTGGGGATTTTAATTGTGATATTTGAGTTTGTGGGGTGATTTCCTTTCATTTGATACCCATGTTGACATACTTTCGATAAAGTTCAGATTGGAACCCCCTGAGGGGGTCCCGTGTGAATTTTTCGGGGGGTCACCCTCTCAGTGGTTAAACTACTTCTCAAGACCTACCAATTTAGATGGTGTAACTAAAAATAGCATGAAGGTTTAAAAAAAGGGCCGATTGCTCCCTGGTTATTCGTTTTAATTTTACAGAAACTTAAAATTTGCCTGATATAGGTTTCTTAAATTTAGAATTAAGCATTAAAAATACATAAAAAAATAACTATTTGAACTATAAGAACTCTAATATTCATCTTCACCGTGCCATTGTTAGAATCGTTACCCTTTTTGCATGAATTTTGGGGGGCGTAGCATCTTTGAAAAACATTTTAAGGATAAGTTCATGTCACTTATGTTATGCTTTTCTTCAGTTTTCAAGGTTAAAAAATAAATTTTAGGAACCTATAACTTGCAACTTTAGGTTTCTGTAGATTAAAACGAAAGGAGATATTAAGTTTGAATTCCTAAATGTTCATGGATTGAGTTGAATTATGTACATTAATTAAAAACTGCATAGCTTAGGCCACAAACTTATTGAACACCCCTCGCACCAACTGACAAGTGACATCTGTTTGTAACAACAGTTTGTACCTCATAATTTACAGAAAGATGTTTTAATAGATAATGTGTTCTTACATTATTATTCAATTCAATGTATTTATCCCTTTATTTCCACGTTTCTCACGTCACAATTATATATAATCATAAAACAATTCTCAAATTGTATGAATTTTATACACTGGCGGTCAAAAATGTTTGCACACACTTAAATACGGGAAAAAACCTAATTATTATATCAAACGACCAAGAATCTTGAAAAAACATGTTTTTATAGCTGCCATATGTATACAAAATAAATTATCCATGATATTCATAAACTTATCAAAATATTTTTAGAAACTTTTGACAGAAATACATAGACTCAGAGTTAATACAGAATATATGACTGCCTTTGTATCCTTTTGGGCAGTTTCTAGACCAAGCAATGTTGTTTCTTTCATGCAAAATAAAAAAAGAAATATTGTTGCATGAAGTTTCATGATTGTTGTGTTCTCCCTATTTTCCCAACTCTTTTTTGAACATCAGATTTGATATCAAGCTGGACAATTTTCCATTTTGCAAAAA
>JXSR01S034684.1:16627-27483 GCA_000969725.1 Ophiothrix spiculata
ATGACCTGGCAGCACCAACAATCAACATGTTCATACTTGGTGAGCACCAGGTAATAGGAGTATCTGCCGTACACAGGCCACTGATATGATCACCAAGCTGAACGAAGTTTATTGTCCGTGTTGCGCCGCACAATTATAAACAATAGTAACGAGACAAGGGCATACGGAATATGGGTACAGCCAATGGATACGAGGCCTTACGCGCATTGGACTCCAAGTTCAATTCCTGGTTGGGCACTTGGTGGAATGAATCTCAATTCTATTGATATCCTCAATTATATCTATTTAAGCTGAAATCACATATTGGTAACGAGCTGTAGGAATTAGTTTCCACTACTGATAATTGTCTAGCCCCAGGCTATTTCCAGAGTACATTCCTCAACGTCTGCTTTCATAAAACACTTCTATACTTGTAAAATTACATCCTTGCTATGTGAGCTTGTTATTACTAAACATAAGAGAGCAAAATAGAAATCCCAAATTGAAGGATTGTTTATCTATTGATATCTACAATTATATCTATTTAAGCTGAGATCACATATTGAAAAAAAGCTGTAGGAATAAGTTTCCACTACTGATAATTGTCTAGCTCCAGGCTATTTCCACAGTGCATTCCTCACCGTCTGCTTTTATAACACTTCTAAACTTGTACAATTACATCCTCGCTACGAGAGCATGTTATATCTGTTGGTAGGATTTGTTACTAAACATAAGAGAGTAAAATAGACATCCCAAATTGAAGGACGGTTTAATCTATTGATATCCTCAATTATATCTATTTAAGTTGTGATCACATATCTACAAACAGCTGTAGGAATTAGTTTCCACCACTGATAATTGTCTAGCCCCAGACTCCAGAGTGTATTCCTCAAAGTCTCCTTTAAGAACACTTTTCTACTTGTACAATTACATCCCTGCTACAAGAGCATGTTATTTCTGTTGGTAGGATTTGTTACTAAACATAAGAGAGCAAAATAGACATCCCAAATTGAAGGAGCTGTAGGAATTAGTTTCCACTACTGATAATTGTCTAGCCCCGGTCTATTTCCACACACAGTGCATTCCGCAAAGTCTGCGTTCATGACACTTCTATACTTGAACAATTACATCCTCCATAGGAGAGCATGTAATTTCTGTTGGTAGGATTGTTACTAAACATAAGAGAGCAAAATAGACATCCCAAATTGAAGGACGGTTTAATCTATCAATTGATATCCTCAATTATATCTATTTAAGCTGAAATCACATATTGACAAAGTGCTGTAGGAATTAGTTTCCACTACTGATAATTGTCTAACCCCAAGCTATTTCCACAGTGCATTCCTTAAAGTCTGCTTTCATAACACTTCTATACTCGCTAGGAGAGCATGTTATTTCTGCTGGTAGAATGTGTTAATAAACATAAGAGACAAGAGAATACAGATGGGAGAGAGATTAGATTCAGTTAAGTTGATTGAGTGAGTACATAATTGTGGATTGTGAAATAAGTCGAGGTCCTCAACTCCTAAATATGATAAAAGTCTAGACCCATTCAGCAATTTCCCTCCTTAATTGTTTGTTAAGAGTAAAATTGCTTGTACTTACTGTGTTTAAATATGTAGGAAAGAATGATTCTCTCAATGAGGTTTGTTACTATAACCAAAGTAGCAAAGGTATTTCACTTTACCTGAGAAATGCCCCTTCAAATCATTTATTCCAGCTCTTCATAGGGTAACTCTATAGATGGACTCCAATAAAGTTTTTGCTACCAAACATTTGGATGTGACGTCACCAAATATTTACAATCGAATTGGAAGTATTGACCGGTAACAAACAATTGATGCTGCTTCGATAAATTTACATTGATTCAATTCAAGACATGTGCAATTTAGCAAGGAATTTTATTTGGTCTTACTCCGGTAACAAACGGTAACAAACAATTGATGCTGCTTCGATGAATTTACATTGTTCAATTCAAGACATGTGCAATTTAGCAAGGAATTTTATTTGGTCTTACTCGGTGTTAAAACTTGTTTATTTGGAGTCCCTCGTCATTTTGATGTCACAACCAAATATTTGGTAGCAAAAATTTTGTTTGGAGGCTGACTATAGACTGACCCACACTCTTTGAAGTAGTTTGTTTTAATGGTGCACATGCATGTCCATTTTTTGGAATGAGGTACATCAAAATTATAAACATCCATAATGAACCTCTGGTTGAGTCAGCATTTTTCATTTTGAGCTACAGTACAAAATATACACATAAGTTATATTCTGATTGTGTAATTGTGATTTTTGCAGATTTGAAATGTTCAATCCTGTTTTTCTGATAACTCCTAGCAACATCTCAAGTAACAATAAAACATTGTACTTTAAGGAATGGGCAAAAATTGGTCTAAATTTGATCTCAGACTTATGCAAAGAAAACAAAACTTTTGTTTCTTGGAACGAAATAAAGGATATTTGAAACAAAACATGCTCGTATTTTAAAACAAAGCGCGCTCATATTTGAAATAAAACGTATTTGTATTTGAAACAATACACGCTCGGATTTGAAACCAAAAGCGCTCGTTTTGTTCAAGCCAAGGAGAGTGTCAAGGGAATCCTGTATCAGCCTCAGTGCAATGACTACAACAGTCCTCTGTACTTGATGATAAAATCAATAGTTTGTAATCTGATTTCTAATTGGTATATATTTTCTTTGTTGTCAAATTTTAAAACTACAAGAATTACAAGCTCCTCAATTATGAAGAAATTGTCAAAGTTCAAGAATTACAAGCTCGTAAATGTATGATGCAATGTTGTGAATGCAACCTGCGATCTTCAGCTGGGTTGTGGCCTCACCCTCTTCCAACAACGTCACCAGAAGTGGTCAAGATCCAATTTCTAAACAACCCAGATGAGGATCGCAGGTTGCGGTCGCAACGTCGGTTTGCGCTAAAGGTATGTCTGCATGACTAGATTTAATTTAATTTTGTGTATCTTGAACTGAACACATTGGTTATTAAATTTGTATTCATGTGTATTATAGAAACCCATATCATACATTTTATAAAATGTATTATGAAACAATGTAAGCCTGTAAGCAAAGCGACTATTTGAAAAGACAATTTATATATTTTGCAATCCAATATTCATCATGTATAAATTGAATTAGATTATGCATTTTGAACTTGCGGGCTTTTTATATCTTATGCTTAGCAAAGAAACCTTTTGAAAAACGACAAGAACATAAACATCTTCTTTCAGAATCAAAGAACAGTAAATATCTCTCATTCAATACCAGACTCATAGGAATGCAATTTGAACATCGCCTTGGGCTGGACAATTACCAGAGTTGTAGAAATGAATTTCAAGTGTCTCGACCTATCTGTATTGATATGATCACAAATTGGTATAGCACAATGTGAGAGCAGTTTGCTAGATGTTCACATAAGTATTTTTAGCTGTTTGGATAATATCTTAGTTTAAGATTTAAAAATATTGGTTAAGAAATTGGTAAAGGTGGTAAAAATATACAGCAATCGTAGCCACCCATAAAGACATTTTAACAATTCCTTGATCCGCCCTCAGTTTAAGAGAAAACATCCACAATTATTGCATTTAAGGGATATTTTATCAAGATGAAATTTTAAATGATATTTGTAAAAAAGAGAACTTAACTCTGAAAATTTGTGAATCCTGGAATTAGATAATTTGTAAAAACTAAACTAATAATTGTTCGTATGAACCACTGATTGTACAAGTATGAGGAGACAGCTTGAGACAGGATGAGTGCATATGAGGGGTGCACTGGCAAAATAAGAGGAAAGTTGCAAATTTCAAAATTGAGTTCATAACATATTTCAATTATTTATCATCTCAGCTTTTGAATGATATATAATATGTCACACTTTCTTTCTCCAATCTTCGTTTAGAGATCGAAATCCAAAGCAGTCCACTGAATATATGAGTGGTGCTCTTGCAAAATGAGCGGAAAGTCGCGTTTGAAGATTTTGAATAAATGGCTGCTAAAATAAAAATATGGTGAAAAGATCAAATTTAGTTTTTTGACATAAAAGGTATAGTGCATAGGTATTAACCTATACATCGCGTTTTGAAGGTCAATTATGCCCAGGAAGTGCAATTATTCACGGGTAATTGATCGCGTTTTGCTATCATACACTATAGTAATCAGTAACTTTAAAATCGATTTGCGACAATGTTTTACTGCCAGGTTTTGGGTGGACTGCCTTGTATTTCGATCTCTTTATGAAAATTGTAGAAAGAAAGTATGACATATTATACATCATTCCAAAGCTGAGATTATAGATAATTACATTATGCCATAAACTTGATTTTGAAAATTGCAACTTTCCGCTCATTTTGCCAGAGCAACACTCATATTGCAACAAAAGTTAGCTGCAAATCATTTTCAAAGATACTGATTACTACAATGTATAATAGCAACATTCAATCAATTAACCGTGAATATTTGCACTTCCCGGCAAAGTTGACCTTCAAAACTTTAGTTATAGGTAAACATTTATGTATAAAGGCGTTTTATGTCAAAAAACAAAATTTGACTTTCTCACCCTATTTTTACTTTAGATGCCATTTATTGGAAAAAGTGGATTTGCCACTTTCCTCTCATTTTGCCAAAGCAGCCCATATATACCATATAGAAAAATCTTAAAGGGTTTGCAAATCTGAAGAAGCCTATCATAAGCTTGATATATGTTCTTGGGATTTGAACATAAAGCCCTCCCACTTTTCAGTGTTGTATTATAAAAGCTGTGTAATGTTTGCATCAATTTAGCTGTCTGAACACTAGTAAGGAAAGAAAAATGCTCAAGCATTACCATAAACAATACCATGTAATTTATTCAGCTTGATACAACATTGCAAAAGGTTTGTGAACTGTACACATCTATTTGTATTCAATTGCATAGAAACCCATATCATACATTTTATAAAATGTTGTCATGATGTAATGTATGCCTGCAAGCAAAACTGGCTATTGAAAAAGACAATTTATATTCTTCAAAATCTAATAACTTCCAATTGAATTAAATTATGCATCTGAACTTGCAGGCTTTTTATATCTTATGTTTAGCGCAGAAACCTTTTGGAAAAACAACAAGACCATAACCATCTTCTTTCAGAATCAAAGAACTGTAAATATCTCTCATTCAATACGAGACTCATAGGAATGCAATTTGAACATCGCCTAGGGCTGGACAATTACCAGAGTTGTAGAAATGAATTTCAAGTGTCTCGACCTATCTGTATTGATGTGATCACAGATTGGTATAGCACAATGTGAGAGCAGTTTGCTAGATGTTCACATAAGTATTTTTAGCTGTTTGGATATGAACTTAATATCTAAGTTTAAGATTAAAAAATAATAAATTGGTAAAAGATGGTAAAAATATACAGCAATCGTAGCCACCCTGAAAAAGCCTATCAAAAGCTTGAAATATGTTCTTGAGATTTGAACATAAAGCCCTCCCATATTTTCAGTGTTGTATCATACAAGCCGTGTAATGTTTGCATCAATTTAGCTGTCTGAACACTAGTAAAGAAGGAAAAATGCTCAAGCATTACCATAAACAATACCATGTAATTTATTCAGCTTGATACAACATTACAAAAGGTTTGTGAACTGAACACATCTATTTGTATTCAATTGCATACAGAAACCCAAATGTTGTTATAATGCAATTTATGCCTGTAAGCAAAACTGACTATTGAAAAGGATAATTTATATTCTTCAAAATATAATAACTTCAATTGAATTAAATTTATATGCATTTGAACTTGCGGGCTTTTTATATCTTATGTTTAGCACATGCAGAAACCTTTTTGAAAAACAACAAGAACATAAACATCTTCTTTCAGAATCAAAGAACTGTAAATATCTCTCATTCAATATGAGACTTGTAGGAATGCAATTTGAACATCGCCTTGGGCTGGACAATTACCAGAGTTGTAGAAATGAATTTCAAGTGTCTCGACCTATCTGTTTTGATGTGATCACAAATTGGTATAGCACAATGTGAGAGTAGTTTGCTAGATGTTCACATAAGTATTTTTAACAGTTTGGATATGAACTTAATATCTTAGTTTAAGATTAAAAAATAATAAATAGTACATAAATTGGTAAAAGATGTTAAAAATGTACAGCAATCGTAGCCCTTCGTAAAGACATTTTAACAATTCCTTGAAACACCTTCAGATTAACAAAAACATCAACAATTATTGCAATTGTTTAATTGGGGATGTTTTATCAAGATGAAATTTTGAAATTATATTTGTAAAAAAGAGAACTTAACTCTGAAAATTTGTGAATCCTGGAATTAGATGATTTGTACAAACCAACAATTGTTCGTATGAACCACTGATTGTACAAGTATGAGGAGACAGCTTGAGACAGGATGAGTGCATATATACCATAGAAAAATCTTAAAGGGTTTGCAAACCTGAAAAAGCCTATCAAAAGCGTGATATATGTTCTTGGGATTTGAACACAAATCCCTCCCATATTTTCAGTGTTGTATCATAAAAGCTGTGTAATGTTTGCATCAATTTAGCTGTCTGAACACTAGTATGGAAGGAAAAACACTCAAGCACCATAAAAAATACAAGTAATTTATTTAGCTTGATTCAACATTGCAAAAGGTTTGTGAACCGAACACATATATTTGTATTCAATTGCATACAGCAACCCATATCATAATATTTTTAAAATGTTGTTATGAAACAATGTAAGCCTGCAAGCAAAACTGACTATTGAAAAAGACAATTTATATTCTTCAAAATCTAATAACTTCAGTTGAATTAAATTATGCATTTGAACTTGCGGGCTTTTTATATCTTATGTTTAGCACAGAAACCTTTTGGAAAAACAACAAGAACATAAACATCTTCTTTTGTAACTATCTCTCATTCAAAACAAGACTCACAGCAATGCAATTTGAACATCGCCTAGGGCTGGACAATTACCAGAGTTGTAGAAATGAATTTCAAGTGTCTCGACCTATCTGTATTGATGCGATCACAAATTGGAATACCACAATGTGAGAGTAATTTGATAGATGTTCATTTTTAAATACTTAAAAGTATTTTTTCTGTTTGGATATTAACTTAATATCTTAATTTAAGATTAAAAAATAATAAATTGGTAAAGAAATTGTAAAATATACAGCAATCGTAGCCACCCGTAAAGATGCTTTAACAATCCCTTGAAACATCCTCAGATTAAGAGAAAACATCCACAATTATTGCATTTAAGGGATATTTTATCAAGATGAAAAGATTGCAAATCCTGGAATTAGATTATTTGTATGAACCGCTGATTGTTCAAATGAACCACTGATTGTACAAGTATGGGGCACCAGCTTAAGATAGGATGAGTTCATACCATAGAATAGTTTGCAAACCTGAAAAAGCCTGTCAAAACTTTGATTTATGTTCTTGTGATTTGAACATAAAGCCCTCCCATATTGTCAGTGTTGTATCATAAAAGCTGTGTAATGTTTGCATCAATTTAGCTGTCTGAACACTAGCAAAGAAGGAAAAACGCTCAAGCATTACCATAAACAATACCATGTAATTTATTCAGCTTGTTACAACATTGCAAAAGGTTTGTGAACTGAACACATCTATTTGTATTCAATTGCATACAGAAACCATTATCAAACATTTTATAAAATGTTGTCATGAAGCAATGTAAGCCTGTAAGCAAAACTGACTATTGAAAAAGACAATTTATATTCTTCAAAATCTAATAACTTCAATTGAATTAAATTATGCATTTGAACTTGCGGGCTTTTTATATCTTATGTTTAGCACAGAAACCTTTTGGAAAAACAACAAGAACATAAACATCTTCTTTCAGAATCAAAGAACTGTAAACATCTCTCATTCAATACGAGACTCATAGGAATGCAATTTGAACATTGCCTAGGGCTGGACAATTACCAGAGTTGTAGAAATGAATTTCAAGTGTCTCGACCTATCTGTATTGATGTGATCTCAAATGGATATAGCACAATGTGAAAGTACTTTGCTATATAGATGCTTTTACAGGTATATTCAGCAGTAGACAGTGTAGATATTGACATTTTTAAGATTTCCTTAGAGATCAACTTGTTTTTACATTCATATTTCAACTATTATTTTAGAAAATGGTCATACGGCGTACAATTTAATACAATGCTAAAAACAAATTTTGGGTTATTTACACTTTGAGTATTTAAGGCAGAGGGGGAAGGTGTGGCTGTAGCAACAATTACTGGTTGCCAGTTAAGAAATGTAGCCGATCCCTTGTAACCAATGCTATACAGTTAGAAAATTCCAGGAAAAATATGATTCCGGCACGGCCATTAACTAATCTGTAAAAAAATATGTTAAAGTCTAATTATTCCAACCTATAAATCTACTGATACATTTCTAGAAGAAATGGTAATCAATTACATATGAAAATGAAGCTTGATCAAAGTGCAAATATTCATTTTGAAATTTAATATGGGGTTAGAAAAAGAAGTAACATGATACCAGAACAACGATTATGATTGAGCATAATGTGAATACCAAAAAAGGCAAATGGATCGCGATATTCTTATTCAAATACATTGCAATTTTTTAGTGAAATCAGTAACTTTAGGCTATGAATTAAAGTTTAATTCAAAGTACAAATATTAATTTGCGATGATGTTAAATTAAATGTAAAGTAAAACTCAAATGAATGTGAAATTTGATACATGGACCATGATTGAACAAATTCATTGAGAAAAAAGACGACAAATGGTTTTCCCATCTGTGCATTCTTACTTTATTCCTTTTTCTTGCTCACATTCACATAAATGGATTTCTGATGATTTATCATTTCTTAGCTTGGGGCAAAAAGCCATGATATATTTGAAATCTTATAAGCTTTGACACTGTTATTTCATATCTATCCATGTTGACAGAAAGTGCTTCAAAATGATTTTGAGAAATGGAATGCACATTTTTAATGCTGATTTTGAGTTACAGGGCAAAACTCAAAATTAATTAATCTGTCAGATAATCACTCTCTTCTCATCAGAGGAGAGGGGAAGGACCTTAATCAGTACAATGTTAGTTGTGCATCAAACATAGGTAGCAAAATCAGGTTTTCTGGTACCTTAATTGATCATTTTCTTGCAAAAAGTTAAAAGGATTCAAAAAGCAGGTTAAAACATCTTTTTAATGATGTTTTGTGTCAAGGAATTTTGTGTAAAATTTAATATCTGTTTTTTTTTAGTATCTCCTAGAATGTGTTCTTTTCTCGTTTATAATTAGATACAGGTTATATTCTATGTATTTCACATTGTACATAATCTCCAGAAACTATAATTATAATTCTCACAGACAAAAGAAAAAACAGTACTTTGATTAAAAGCTTGACAAAAAATAGGGCAGTTCACTCATCTGATGAATTATGAAGATACAATTTATTGCACTATGCTCAAATTTCACAGGAAACTTTATCGTTTTCAAAGAAGAACTAAATCACTGATGCAATGTGATGAATCCATTCGACCAGGTGCTGACTTGATCAGATACATATGTTATTTGAGTATGTGTGTTTGGAGAAACTGTCGGGATAAGATGTTACTGTTATTTCATGTAGACTTCTATATTTCTTAATTGGTTTTTAAATATATATTTTGTATCAATGGTAGAAGGTTAATCTTCGACTGTGTTTAAATAACATCTTTGAAAGTTGCCGGTTAAAATTGGCAATCATAATTTTCCTGAAAACTGTTTGGATTTAATAGTAACACTATTTCCTGTCTCAGTTTTAACTGCTTTAAGTTTTTGTTCAAATGATACAATTTCTTTATTGATCACAAATATGGTACAAACATGATATGTAATGAATATTAAAATCTCCTATGATCAGGATCTTTGATCATACCCAATGTTTTGGCCTTTAGGAAATCTAAAGTTTCAAATTTAGTCCTAAATCACAAAACAACCTTAAGGTTTTCACAGATGAATATCTGACCACTCATATTCAAAAATGTTATAAACTTATATGTCTGTAGCACAAACATTACTTTAAGGTTAGAAGCAAATCATGGAATTCTCATGAATTGAAAAGAAATTTATAACCTCATTTGGCAAATAAGCCAATTGATGAGGGCCTTAGCGCATTTCACAATCCACCTATTAAATCTCATTCATTTAAACTTAGAGTAATTGGTTCCAATCTCTCTCCCTTCTGTATTCTCATGTCTGTTATGTTGAGTAACAAATCTCACAAAGAGAAACATCAACATCCTCTTCTATACAACCCAACGCTTTGACAACTGAACACAAGTGATATTGCCAATCCAAAGTAGATTTCAATAGTAAAATGAATATTGCCGAGGGCGAGACAATTATCGAAATGGCGGAAATATATTTCTAGTGTCTATTTGTATTAATGTGATCTTTGCTGATATATTTGATGGTGCTAAAATGAATCAACGGTAGGATCCTGACTTGCCATATCTAACACTGTGCTTCTGATATGTGTACAAAGATCCGTATTTGCAATATCTAACACTGTGCTAAACTGACAAAGACGCATATGCGATTTTCATATGAATATATTATCAAATTACCCTTTCAATCAAATCAAGTTAACCATACTAGAGTTTGCAATGTGCACTATATAGTTGCATAAATTTTGTTTGCTTAAAACACTGAATTCTCATTTAAATACTGATTTTTATATATAAAGCCATATAGGTTTATACAAATTGGTACTTTATACATGTATTATAAGCTTAAATCAATCTTGCAAGTTCACTGACATGAGCAATGAGGAAAGAGTATATTGAAGCAATAGCTTAGAAGTACTCATTTCAAACAGTAATTAAAAC